>JAZHYW010031701.1:0-25363 GCA_037355805.1 Ixodes ricinus
TTGGCGCTGCCCTTAGGTTGTACTGTGTTGCATATGCCCGTTGCTGTCCCTGTGCCCGTTCGTCCGCTATTTTTGCTAGACTCATCATTTGCCTCCTCAGGTCCAGGAGATATTTTTCTGCGCCTTGATTTAACGTCACTGGGGAGTCCATTCTCCCGTCCAGGATTTTCTAAGAATAGCCAGAGGACCATTAGGGACACGACCATACATTAACTCGAATGGCGACACACCTGTCGTTTCGCTTGGTACTTCACGGTATGCCCACAGCAGGCACGGTACATACCTGTCCCATCCTCTCCCATGTTCAGCAATTACCTGTCTCAACATTCCCTTGAACGTTTGGTTCCATCGTTCTACCAAACCATTACTCTCTGGATGACCCGGTGTAGAAAACCTTGGAGAAACCCCAAGCCGAGCCATCAGTTCTCGTGTCAATCCGGCTGTAAAGTTGCTACCTTGATCAGAAGAAATAACCTCTGGGGTACCCATTCGAGAAAAAACTTCCAGTAAGGCATCGCAGGTTGCTTTAGCTGTGAGAGATCGCAGGCATATGACTTCCGGCCACCGGGTACACACATCAACGATACAGACAGCGTATTTGTAGCCTTTAGATGAGGGTGGATCTATGGGCCCCACGCAGTCCATTACTACCGTCTGGAAAGGAACTTGTGGTCTTGTTAGTGGTTGTATCGGTACCCGATCCTTTGTCCTCTCTCTTGCTGTCAGTTGACAGCTTTTACAGGTCCTACAGTACTCCCGTATGTCCTCATCCATTCCCGGCCAATAAAACGAATTCTTTATTCTTTGTTTCGTCTTTTTGAAAGAGAAATGGCCCCCTACCGGCAAGTCATGTGCTACCTGCAACACTTGTTTGTGCCTGTCTCTTGGCAGCACTACTTGCATGACTAACTGTTTATTCATTGACTCTTTGTGGAACAGTAGGCCTTCGATCTCTGTGAAACCGTGACTACGCGCTTTAGCATATTTCTGCAACGTACGCAATGATTCATCTTCTCGTTGTTCTTTTCGAAAGAGTAGACGACTATCCTGCAATGTCTGCTCCACGCGGCTATCCGTTTTGCCTGTGCTGTCGTCTGTTTCTGCTGTTCCGCTTTCTTTGTACCCCTCGCTATCAATGCAGAAGGCCCCCGCTCGCGGTGTTTCACCCTCGTCCACGTTAGATATTCCCTCCGTACTGCCCAGAGGTGGCTCTAAAAACTTCTCTCCTCGTTCCATGTTTGCACCCAAGTAATCTCCCTCAAGCTCTTCATCCCACACTGCTTTAAGGTCCTCATAATCTGTTTGCGTTAACAGTACATTTAAGCCCGACGCAAGCTCATCTGTTAGAGCACAGAGTATCAGTTTTTGTTGCTGATTGCCAACTTTGCTTGTATCTGCCAAGCGGCATGGTACGTGAACCAACTCCGCCTCGATTTCTTGCCCAAAGGCACCTCTTAGTTTTATCTTGCCCTTTGGTTGATCTCGTCTGTCAGGTAGCAACGATTTTCGGATAACTGTAATATCCGCTCCAGAATCTAGTCTGACTGGCAGTCTTTCTCCACAAAGCTCTAATTCTATCAATTTGGCTTCTTTTACAATTCCGCTGACATCTCCCTCTACCTTCTCCACCCTTGCCGCAACTTTCTTTTCGAACTCTGGGCATGATCTGGCAAGGTGGCCTAGCGATCCACACCCGAAGCACTTTCTGGGCGGGAATGGACCCCGTGCTGCATTCCCTTCCAGTCTCTGTCGCTCGGCCGGTTTACTGAACCTTTTCCCACTGTCTCCCTTTAATTTATTACTTTCATCATAGACTTGTGCCCACTTTGCTATACCAATAGGCCGTAACCAGTCATCTCCTTCGCGAAGAGTAACAAAAGCCTGAGCATCTTCGCTCAATATCTCTTTCACCCTGTCCGCAATGAACAACTCTTTCAAATCACCAAAGTTCTCGACCTTTCTGCTACGAATATAATAGTCCAGGTAGCCACGCACTCTTTCCGCCAACTGTGTCCAGGGCTCATTTTCCTTTCTCTTCGCGTTTATGAACAGCCTTCGGTATTCATTAGGGGACAGTTGCAAAAGTTCAAGCACCTTTGATTTTACCTCCGGATACTGCAAGAATCCGAGAGTTTCGCCGTCCCTTGCTATATGCCTAACTCTCTCCGATAAATACGGGAGTAGTACCATTGTTTGTACATTTTTGGGAACCTTGAAGGCCTCCCACACACTCTCGACAGTATCAAACCATCCCGGCACCATTTCCTCTTCGCTCGGTATGCGACTAAGAACGTTCGCAAGCATCTTAGAGAACTGCATAATCTCTGTCGCTAGCTCTTTTGGTTGGTCACTCTGATCTTTTTCCGTTGCCGAGCTATGTTTCAGCCGTGCCATTTCCAACTCTAACTGTATTCGCTCTATTCTTTTTTCTTCGAGCCGTAGTTGCAGCTCGGCATGTTCTTTCATTCTCTCGTCCCCCAATGCCCCACCGACAGCCCCCTTCCCGTCTAGATCGTCGTCACTCATTTTCTGCTCTGCTTTAGCCTTCGAACGAGTTATCATCAGCCACACCCCCAATCACCACTCGATGCCTCTTACCTTCACCGACGCTCTCCAATCAGGCGGCAGGCTGCACCCCAGGCTTTCCGACACTCTGCTACCATTTGCTCCGGCTGTAGTGGGTTCATCTGGTGTTACCCACGAGTACTGTTCAGTGTCCTAACAGGATGTGACCCCGAGATGTCCCCTCAGCAGCCCTCTTCACTTCACCACTTGCGCGTTGCTCCTCTTCATGTCGTTGTCCCCACCCCCTTTCTTTTGATTTTGCAGTTCTTCCTTGTCTCCTGGCTGTCGACGTTGCTCAGTCAGGCGGTGACGTTTCGTAGGCAGCCGCTCTGTTCACTTTGCGGTTCTTCCTTGTCTCCTGGCTGTCGCCGTTGCTCAGTCAGGCGGTGACGTTTCGTAGGCAGCCGCTCTGTTCACTTCCGGTGACGTCTCGACGAAAATCCCCCGCTTCCATTTTTTTTCCAGCGTAGATGCTTCGGTTGAAGTCTCCACTTTCAAGGAGGCGCTTCGGTGACGTTCCGCCGAAAGATCTCCAGCTTCCACTTTTTGTAGCATGGGCGGTTTGGTTGAAGTTTCACGGGGTTGCTTGCCGAGTTTCCACTTTCTGCGGCGTTGCTCTAGTCACGTTCCTGACTTCCACCTCTGCGGTGTGAACACTTCAGTTGGCGTTTCCGCTGGTGTCCTGATCCGTGGGCCGGTGGTCCGATGTGAGCATTTCGACGTATGCTTGAATGCTGCGTTCCTCACGATTTTTTTTCGTTTTGTCGACTGCGCCAGTGAAGACTGTTGTCCAAATAGTTTCAGATGATTTATTCCATCCCGTCGTGTCGAGATACAACCTTCCGTCACCACGCCCGGATCCAACCTACCCAGAAAACCCTTTTTCCGCTCTTTTATCAGCCTGTTCCATCCGCTATCAACATCACTCCTCGTGACCGCTTGAGCTCGCTTCTGATAAGCACTGATAGCACACCTACCAGTCATGCAGAACTTTCCGCAAAGCAACGTTTAGGTGAGGTATTGATTGTACTAAAATTTCGTGAGTGTAGGTTTTTGGGAAAAGAATACAAGAAAAGAAATACTTGTTTCTTTATAATAATAATAATAATATTTCTTTCTTTGTGTTACGCCCCAGAATAACCTATTGGTTACAGTGTGGTGGCACATAAAAAGTTTAAAAAAAGGAAAAAAAAAACATGAAACAGAACACAATCTCAAACGACATATGCTCTCGAAATTAAAACATTTCACGAATCAGAAACTAAAAATATGCATATCGAGTAGTCGTTTGAACGTAGCAAAATTTAAAAATATGTCTACATGAGACGGAAATTCGTTTAAACAAATTTGCATTCGAGCCAAAGGGGAAGGTCTCGTTTTGATAGATGTATAAAACACGCTTGAGTCTCTAACGACACGGGCCGGTACATGAAAGTTTAAAGACGACACAAGATTGCTATCTATTTGGCGTGAACCACCTTTTATAAAAATATAATGTCACGAGCAATTCTTCTTTTTGACAGGTTCTGTAGTGAAAGTTCTCTAAGAATGTATTCAATTTCAAAATAACATTTTCTATTAAAATATCTATCGTAAACGAGGCGTATAAATCGCTTCTGAACTCTTTCTATCCTTGCAGCATCGGTTATTGTTAGCGAATTCCACACTGAACTACAAAACTCAAGTTTAACTCGTACATGGAAACAAAACAAGCGAACTACGCACATTATATTTGAAAAATCATGCGTCAAACGTGATAACATCCCGATTGTTCTAAAGGCAGAAGCAACAATTTGTGTAACATGATATGAAAAGGTTAGATTACTATCGAAATAAACACCAAGGTCACGAACTTGTTCCACACGTTCAATAGTAGAATTGCCGATAAAATATTCATGTAAAATTCTTTCACGTTTTCTACACAGAGAGAGCACTTTTGTTTTATCTGGGTTGATCAGCAAAAAGTTACATGAGCACCAGTTTGCGATACGTGATACATCTTCTTGCAAAAGAGCACAATCATCTTCCGACTGGATTCGAAGATAAAGCTTAATATCGTCCGCAAATAAGAGCAGTTTTGCATTTTCAGTGCGCGGAAGGAAAACTGAAGCAAACCGTCGTGTTTACGTTGCTACTCACATCTGGTACGACATGGTACAAAAGCTTGAAAAATTCTTAAAAACTAACACCCTGAAGCAGATCTAGCAGATATGTTGTTTGCAGCCTCAACCCTACCGTTTGCTTTTGTTTCTCTTTTTATTTTTATTTACGGGCACAAGATCATGGTACGGAGGAATGACGGCTAAAGTGGCGCCAATGCGTGTCATGTATATGCATTTGAGAAACAATCTAGGAGTGTATCTGTGCCTGCTTCAAGTTTATTAATTAATCATTGGATGAAAAAAACAAAGCAAATTTAGCTGTCATTCGTCTCCACTTGATTCCGTTCTTGTGATTAGGTTTTTAGTTTACGTATGACATATTTGCCAAGATATTGATAAAGAAAAACGAAAGTATTACGAAACAAGACTATTATAATGTTAATTTTCCGCCGCTCTAATGTGCAGCTCTTGGGCAATGCCATAATAGGCTAACCAGCATGAAGATTTGACGGACATAACAATCTAAGCGTCAAATAAATTACTCGTATATTTCTGCAAGTCGGCTATCGGTTTCATTTGAGAATCAACAATATCTGCAAACTGTGAAAATTACAAAAGCCAGTACCTGAATGGGGAATTGAGAACAATTTTTGTGAAGGTCTTTGCATTTTTCAGATGACATAATTAGAGAGATCTACAGGCGCACACTGAACGTATGTTCTTGAAACACTAAAATAGAAACACTCACCCTCTAAATTTGTAAGTGGTCAGTAATAAGAAAAACTTAATAGGGAGTGTTGAATCAGAGTTACGTGAGTCTTTTGATACATCATAACTAAAGCTCCGTATTTTCGAATAAATCCCCAAAAAACAACAAACACACACTCACTGGTAAAGGTGAGCGGGTTGAACATGAATACATAAAACTGAAAGAATAAAACACAAATAACAAACACAGGACAGCCACGTTCTTTCACGAAAGAACGTGGTTGTCCTATGATTGTCCTTCGTTTTTTATTCTTTCAATTTTATGTACACATTCACAGTCACCGGTTAATTTTTCGTTAATTTTATTTTATCCGATAAACTCAGAATTTTAAAATTACGAGAAAAGCAAAAGAAAGAAAAATACTAAGTTTGGTGAGAGCACAGCGTCAGTGGTACAGAGGTTTTCTTTAGTTTTCTTAAAAATGTCGGGTATTGTCCAGAGGGTGTTTACCGTACATCTTGTCAAGGCTCGTTCGGGAAAGCGTGCCTTTTCTCTTCTGGGTCACGGCAAAAGTCAATCTTTTGGTTTCCAGTTTGGACAATTTTATTTCTACTAATTAGAGGGGAGGGGTTATCCATTTTTAAAAAGGAAAAACATGAACAGATCAATTTTATAGGAGGGGGCAAGGAAGCTGGAGCTTCTATGCTTCTCAGCGACTATGTCTAGGTGCTTAGTGGTTAAAGGGCGTTTATTTAAGAAGCACTTGCCTGGAAGTTTTGCCATGGGCAGTTGGTTTTCTCAATGGCAAAGAATCCAACGCCAAATCTAGCTGAAGAAGTATCACTCGATATAGGAGAATTTAGGGAACGCTTAAGTTTGGATAATATAATTTTTTAAATAAAATTTGTAGAAATTGTGAACACAGCAAAGTTATCCTTCGGATACGAGAGAATTGGGAACCCAGAAAAATTGAACTTTAATAAACTTAATATTTTGTCGAAAACTGAATAAATACGTATTTTACAAAAAATAAGCCCCGAAAACGCGGAACTATATAATCATAACTAGTAAAGAATTTGCCCAGCAACAAGTAATGAGAGGAACATTATTTAAAAATAACTTACTTAAAGTGCACAATTTCTCTATTTGGGGACCATCATAAATAGTTTGGTCACTAGTTTAACAAAAATAGGCTATATAAATCGGTATAAAGGGGGAAGGTTTAACCCTCAACCCTTGCCTGCACCGCAGCTTGTTTAGTAAAATTTGATAGCTTATCATTAAAGGCTTCATAAAGTTTTATCTAGAATCTCAAGTATATCAGACTACTTGTTCTGCTAAATTTCATTTGTGTCCCTAAAATGAAGACTTCTCCAAGAGCTAAAGTATGCTAACATGCGGGTCATCATCTATGAAAACAAAACAGCGTTTCATGAAACGCAGGCCACTACCAAAAGTGTTATTTTGGGATCGGTTCTCATTAATATTAATGAACTGTCCAATTAGTAAAATTTAAGGTATGAGTTTTATTTGTCAACTTGTTTTTTATTATGAATAATTACTCAAAAAGTCACGTCTAGAAATATTTAAAGGGGTACAGACACAAAATTTGTTTACTTATTTCTTTGTTTAGATGTGTTGTAGGCTGTTCCGGCAGCCCAGAAGCACTGGTCTGGACAAGTGATTTTGAGCTGCCGGCAGAAAAGTCAGGAAGACTAATTTTAAAGCGAATCAACAGATTCCAAGATTGCGCCTGGTTGCGGTCTGTCAAGTTCCGTTGGAATGCCGCCACGTCACGGGCAGCTAAAAAGCAGAGCCAGTTCGCGCAAGTATGGCTAGCTCGTGGAGTTACTTAGTTCTCAATGTGACTTGGTGGAGAACGCTAACGAATTTATTATGCTAACTATACTAAAGCGGCCATGAAACTATTTTTTTGCTTTCGCCAACTACTACTCGGAATCACACCCTGGCGTAAGTAACCGGATAAGCTTACCTTAGTTTTCGCTCTTAAGCAATGGCCAACGGCAAAGAAATTCTAGAAATATCAGCATCGTTTATTCCCTCAACTCGGAGACAGAACAATGGGCCACTTAGCCTGGCGCCTATTCTATGCCGCCAAATTTAATCATAGCCCCGCGCTAGGGTCGGAAAAACAGAAACAAGCGTGCTGAGCTTCAGGCAGTGTTAGGATTCGGCTATTCCTATCACCGCAGTGTTTGGACACGAGCCACTACCCGAGTGTCCGCCGAGGCATTGATTGTTACGAGCCGAAGTCGAGTGCTCACGCAGTTCTCGTGCCAATCTATGAGCCGTGCTCGATTGTCGTCAGGCGGGTGGTTCCTATCCCACAATTACATCATCAAGCTTTGCGAAGGCGAGACTGAAATAAATAGTCCCTTTTATCCTCGCAATTTCACCGCGGCAAAGAAGCTTTTTAATCAGTGGCGGTCTGAGCGAGTATACTTGGGGCATGAACATCCCAACTCGATATTGTTTCGTGACCCCTTTAAAGCTTCGACAGTACTGCCGCAACGTGAATTCCACACCATAAAAATCGCCTTTTTTGCAAACAATTGGGTGGAGCCATGGGCGTACCAACCGGGGGGGGGCAGGGGGGCGCTTGCCCCCCAGTTCTCAGAGTGGGGGGGCAAGGCATGTGTTTTGCCCCCCCAGAAAAAGCCGCCACTGGGCAGGACGAACACTGGCCGGCGGCGCCGAAGGGATACAAGTCAAAGAACAAAGAGCTGGTTGGTGAAGGTACACGAGTCAAAGAAAGAATAAAAACACTTAGAGACAAGGACATAGAGCACAGTTCTTTCAACTAGCAACACACATTTACTGATGCATCTCCTTCAATACGTACTATCTCCCTCCTAACTTTTGAAACTAATGAGGAAGTTACGGGAAAAATGATATATTTATATACGCCTGGAAAAAGGACAAAATCCCCATAAACACTAGAAGATAAAGACAAAGAAAAATAAGAAAGAAAAAAAGAAACACCATTGACAAAATCACATAGAGGGATAGAGGGCCCTTTGACTAATTCAGCTCTGGCTTCAGGTAGTTCATCTCCAATCTGGACAACCCAAGAGAAGGAGCAGCGATGTGGTGTTCGTCACCGGCTATCCTGTATGCTTCAATAATCTCTCAGCCGAGCTGTTCTTGTGTGTTCCAATTATGCTGGTGTCCTGGAACGGGGCTTCACAGTTCTTGCAGAGGCGTTGATGAACAACTATTGGATGAAAAGAGTTGCTTGAAGCACGGGAAACCTCGAGGACGTGCTCTCGTAGGCGGGTGTTCAGGCTACGCCCTGTCCGACCAATGTATCGGTCACCGCATGAAAAAGGGATGGAGTATACCACTCCTCTTCCCAGGGAACGGTCTGATTGGCATGTTTTATGGAACATCCTTTGGGGGCTTCGTTGCTGTTCACTCGTCTGCAAAGTTGTTTTAGGCGCAACTTGCACGAGAAGACAATTGAAGTGTTGAAGCGCGCTGCAACTCCGTTCAGTCTGTGTGTAAAGTTGTGCACATATGGTATGGAGATAACATGTGAAGCCTTACTATGTGGAGCACGGGGTCTTTGGATGGCTAAAATTATATGAACAAGAATAGTGCTCAGAAGACTTTGCGGATAACCAGCTTTGAGGAGACGTTCTTGTTGTTTTGCAATGCTTAAGCTTAAAAAGTGAAAACATGATTTGGCGCGAGAAGATGAAAGGAGAGCCCTAATGATTCCATGTTTTACTAGTTTAGAATGGGAACTGCAAAATGTAAGTATAGGTTTCCCAGATTGCTGATGAAAGGCCCAACAAATGCCGGTCGGAAGAAGATGGAGACGAAGATCGAGATACTGGAGACCATTGCCTGAGCTGTCTTCCCTTGTGAAATTCAAGCCTGAAGATAAAGAAGTAAAGGCTTGAACTACAAATTCAAAAGAAAACATAGATCTGGTGGAATCACCCACGTAACGATTCCACGTTCCACGTTCGTTACGTGGAATCATCCACGTAACGAAAAACATGGAAGACGAGAGTCAACTCTTCAAGGCGAGCTTTGATCTCCCGGTTTACATACAGAAGAAAGATTCCGCTGAGAACTGGGGCGAGGCAGGAGCCTATGCAAACACCTTTCTTTTGCCTGAGAATTTCGTTCCCATGTTCGACAAGTGTCGATTGTAGATATAGGGCCAAAAGGTCTAGGAAACCCCGTTCAGATACCCCAGATGAGTTTTGAAAGTCGCATGGGCCATGTTCGTGGATGGTACTTGATACAAAATCCATTAGAAATGCGGGATCTAATCGGTAATATAATTCCTCTATGTCTAACGAAAACATTGTATAGGCCTCGGGAGTAGAATGGAGGTCATGAAGACGAGATACTAGTTCTGTTTAGTTGGCAACTCGGACAGGTTGGTTGAGACTGATCGATGACAGATGCTTTTGCAGAAAAAGAGCAAGAGGCTTCTGCCAGCATCCGTTTTCTGAAATGATGCTTCTTAGGGGAACTCCTCTTTAGGCGTTTTTACCGTGAAAAAAACAGTTAAATATTGCTTGGAAGGAGCCCCAATGGCAGTTTTAAGAGCCGGGAGATTAAGGGAGCAACAAAGTTGCTTTGCCTTTGAGCGGAGAGAGCCTGAAGGCCTAATCTTAAGAGTATCAAAATTATTTTTAATGCCTGGCTCACCTTCTGTTCATAGGTACCTGCATCTAAGATGACAAAAACACCGGTTTTATCTGATTCCAGTGGTTTCAGGTGACATGTTTGCAATTCTTCGACTGTAGCCCGGATAGGAACTTTGCCCGTAGGTGGAGGAGGATGAGCGCAGGCGGATCGGACTCCAGCATCAAGAAATGCTTGCCGGTCTTGTTCTGGAATGTGAGTCGCAACAGAATGGACTGTAGTTAGTTAGTCGACCCTTGTAGCTGGAATGTTCGGAGAAAACTTGGGACCCTTGGAAAGGAGATCCAAGGTACCAGGGCTGAGTTGGTGGTCACATAGAACAACGGGGGGCTCAAATTTCGTTTGGAGGGTCTTATGGTGAGAACTGGTCACACCGGTGACAACTTTCTGCCATGAAGATTCGAAAAGATTGGACGCAGCTTTTTGGAGGAACTGGAAAGATGGGTGGGTTCCATAAGCTGGACCAAAGATGATGTTCATCTGTTGTGGTAGGATTGTTTCCATTAGGCGTAACTGTTTTGAGACTTCCTTCCTTGAAATCTGCATGAGCCTGTAGTCGGTAAAACATAGAATCATTCGGTCTCTCCTTTCATCTTCTCGCGCCAAATCATGTTCTCACTTTTTAAGCTTAAACATTGCAAAACAACAAGAACGTCTCCTCAAAGCTGGTTATCCGCAAGGTCTTCTGAGCACTATTCTTGTTCAGTTAATTTTAGCCACCCAAAGGCCCCGTGCTCCACGTAGTAAGCCTTTACATGTTATCTCCATACCATATGTGCACAACTCTGCACACAGACTGAAGGGAATTGCAGCGCGCTTCAACACTTCAATTGTCTTCTCGTGCAAGTTGCGCCTAAAACAACTTTGCAGACGAGTGAACAACAACGAAGCCCCCAAAGGATGTTCCATCAAACATGCCAACCAGACCGTTCCCTGTGAAGAGGGAGTGGTATACTCCATCCCTTTTTCATGCGGTAACCGATACATTGGTCAGACAGGGCGTTGCCTGAACACCCGCCTACGAGAGCACGTCCTCGAGGTTTCCCGTGCTTCAAGCAACTCTTTTCATCCAATAGTTGTTCATTAACGCCTCTGCAAGAACTGTGAAGCCCGGTTCCAGGACACCAGCATAATTGGAAGACACAAGAACAAGCTCGGCCGAGAGATTATTGAAGCATTCAGGATAGCCGGTGACGAACACAACATGGCTGCTCCTTCTCTTGGGTTGTCCAGATTGGAGATGACTACCTGAAGCCGGAGTTGAATTAGTCAAAGGGCCCTCTATCTGATTTTGTCAATGGTGTTTCCTTTTTTCTTTCTTATTTTCTTTGTCTTTATCTTCTAGGGTATTGGGGGCTTTTCTCCTTTTTGCAGGCGTATTTAAATATATTATTTTTTCCGTAACTTCTTAATTAGTTTCAAAAGTTAGGAGGGAGATAGTACGTATCGAAGGACACATCACTAAATGTGTGTTGCTAGTTGAAAGAACTGTGCTGTCTGTCCTTGCCCCTAAGTGTTTTTATTCTTTCTTTGACTCTTGGACACCAAGTGCACCGCCCCTGGCCCTAGGGGGGGGGGGTCTGGGGTCTGGTTTGCCCCCCCACTCAAAAACAAGTTGGTACGCCACTGGGTGGAGCTGGATCTGAGAATGCGGGGACCTCTGCCAGGTCGGAGCCCATGATGATGAATGGGGTCCAGCATCTTGAGAACCGATGCCCGCGCGGAGCCGTACGCAATACAGCCATAATCAAGTCGGGACCGTACGACGGAGCGGTAGATGCGCAATAAACAACACCGATCAGCCCCCAGGACACGTACGACAAGACCTTTAGTATATTAGGTGATTTCACACATTTCATTTCGAGGCTCTTGGCATGTGGAATGAATGCCGTTTTAAAGTCAAATATCAGACCCAAAAACCTGTGTTCGTTCTTTAGTGCAATAGGAACATTTTACATAATGAAAGAGGGCTCAAGTAAAATTTCGCGGCGAAGAGAGAAGCCCACACTAACAGTTTTCTAAGGAGAGAACCTTAGAGCATTGATATTTGCCCATATGACCAAATTGTTGATCGCAAGTTGAAGTCGACGTTCACAGAGTGACGGATTACAATATGAGACTGAAATTCGTACATATGAAACATAGAACTAATACTGACCAAATATTACGAGCAATTGAATTCCTTTTGACGATAAAAGATGAGACGCTAAACGCGCCGCCGTGTAGAACACCATTTTTTGGCGAGGAATTTTTAGAAATATTTTCCCCAAGCTTCATACGACAAGTAGGGTCCCGTAGGTAACTATGGATAGCACCTTGCATTCTGAAATGAAGACCAATGTTGAACAAATCCTGCAATATGCCATAGCGCCAGGCCATATCCAATTCATTTTACAAGTAAAAAAAGAGAGAGAAACAATGCTGTCTATTTACAATCGTCTCTGGCACAGCAGTCTTAGAGTGGACCAGATGGTCAACCGTCCATCGCGCTGAGTGAAAACCACACTGGTAACGGCCAAGGAGCTTGTTTCTTTCTAAATTAAATTTAATGCTTTTATTTATCATCATGTCTAGTGTCTTGGAAAAACACTTTGTGAGCGCTATCGCTCAAAAGATGGACATACAGGTAGGATTCTTTCCTCGCTTCAGCAGGGGAATAATGACAGCCACCTTCCAGGATAAGGGGAAGCAACCTTCAAACCAAATTCGGGTGAACAAATACAAAACAAGCTCAGGAGTTGATGGCTGGAGGTGCTGAATCATTTTGTAATAAATACCGTCTTGCGCAGGAGCCGTCTGTTGGGACGAATGAAGTACCATCAGTAGTTCAAAAAGTGTGAATAGCGAATTATAGGGCTTTTGCAATAAACCTGACAATGGAATTGCCTTTTTTTCTGCCTGTAGCTTGTGTCTCTGAAATGAACGAGTATGATGTTGAGAACTTGAAACAAATTCAAAATGCTCACCAAGGAAATTCGCCTATTCAAGGTCATCAGGGCATGCTCTATTTAGGTTCAGGAGTGGGACAGAAAATACCCGGTAGGTGCCTTCAATTCTATGCACATGGTCCCAAACTCTCTTCGAGGATGCACTGGTAATAATTGAGGAAGCATACTCTCTGAAGCTTTGTCGCTTGGCTTGCCGTCGGATATACCTTGCTTGCGCTCTTTTTTAAAGTTACCCCGCGTCAAGGTTACTTGACGTAGGGTAACGCCTGAAAATACCCCATACACTATTGTGTTCTTTCATTGCCTGGCCGCAGTCTTTGTTCCCCCACGGCTTTGGCCTTTTTGGAAGATATGAGGATGTCATGGGAACGGCAAGCATAGCGGCCTGCAAGATGTATTGAGTAATATGCTCAGTGACATCATCGATGAAAAGATTATCAAGGGATGTGCATGCTATAAGTGAGGCTTCTGTAAAGGTTGACCAGTCGGCCTTTTAAAGCTTCCAACGGGCAGTAGGTGTTAAAAGAGCAACAGGAGGATGATCGAACTCTAAAATGAGCGGAAAGTTGTCACTCGCATATGGATTTGGAATTACCTTCCCTAAAATCAGGGGGTATATCGAAGGATGACAAAACGAAAGATCAGTGGAATTAAAACTACAAGATGCTGAACTAAAATAAGATACTTCTTTTGTGTTGAGCAGACACAATCCTGTGGAAAGAAATAACCGTTCAACGAGTGTCCCTTGAGCGTCCCCACTACAGCTTCCCCACAAAAGATTGTGTGCATTGAAAACAACTAAAATTATGCAAGGCACCGGAAGCTGGCAAATTCGATCATCTAGCTCCTCTTACTGCAGCTGATATCCCGGGGAGATGTACACTGGGAAAATAGTAATCACGCGGTCCAACAGCATGCGGACAGCCACAGCCTTTGGAGAGGTTTGCAAAGCCACTTCAGTGGACGGGACCATGCGTTAGGTAACCACTGCAGCACCACCGGACGCCACAGACACGTTCTACCTATCTTTTTTTAAACATTTTGAAGAGTCTAAGCACATTTGAGTGACTTTCTTTAAGGGTTGTCTCCTGCAAACAAAGGGCAGCAGGGCAATGTTAACCTAATAAAAAGGTGATGTGGTCGTAATTCGAAAAAAGTACACATCAACTCCATAGTAAAAACAAACAAAAAAGAGACATGGTTAAAGTTAGGCAGTTAGCTGTTCATCAGAAAGTCACGACCTTTGTGTAAAGGTAGCTAGAGCAAAACTAAACCAGTCACAGGAGGCGAATTTAAAAAAAAAAGTGAAAATGAACATGAATGATGATTTAATTAGTCTGCTAGAGGGCAGCTCCGACCGAACCTTTGGCGAAAAATAATTAAGAATAAAGTCCCAGGCGAGGAAGTCTCCAGTAGTACTCTGGTTGGTCTATGAGGAGCTGGCCCCTGCGAATTCAAAGGCCGTCAAGATTTCAGGCCGAGGCCACTGGCTAGGGAGTCGCCGTTATAACTATGTCTTAGCTGGTCCCTAGGAGTAGGTGGAGCGATAGAAATGAACAAGGTATCTTGGTGTTGTGAGGTCAGTGGTGTGACTGAGGATGCAGGATGATGTTCCTGTTGGGGGTACATAACGGCCTTGTGGAATATAATTGTCACTTTGGTGGAACAATTGGTTTGTTTTACTTTTGTGCTTGCTTTTGAGGACCTGCCACTCCATGTCGTCTGGGTCAGACGCAGGAGTGGGTGGTTTGGCACTCCCCTCCATTTTTTCTGCCTTCTGGGTGGATGCTGTTCTGGCAGGTTTAGGGAGGCTCTGGGCACAAGGTGCAAGACCCCGGCCCCGACCTCCACCAGCCAGAGGAGGAGAGGTACTGGGCAGGCAGTTGCCCAGGCCCACCAGCTCATGCCCCTTGGGTGCTGGAGAAGTGGCACAAGAATCGTGCACTCCTGGGTTGAGGACGCTCTCCCCGAAAAGATTGGTCAGGAGCGTGGTCCCCTCTTTCTGAAAAGGGACCGCGAAGCACAGACAGGTGCGGCCACAGCCGACCCATCTCGCATATCAGAAACAGCCTGTGAGTCCTCTCTATGAGAGGTGACAGGCTGCTGCCCCATGGAAGAGGTAGGTTATGTTCGTACCCATTATATCGACATAATTTTTTTAAGAAAAAGAAGAAAAAGGGTAGTGCTAATTCACCTCTTGGAAAAAAAAACACGACGAGTTTTTGAGTAAATAAGGCGTGCGATCGCGAACTCCTTCCCAAGGTCAAAATATTGCAAAAACACAAAGGGGGCCTGGAACACCGTTGCTGCCGCCTTTATCATCGACGACTGCCAAAGATGCTAGAGCCAGCCAGCCGACACACGAAGGGGCCCTTGGAGCTCCCCGAAAGGGGATATTCAAGGGACCAAGGATGAGCACAGGAACAGGACCGGCTAAACCTACTGCTGTGCTCTCGTCCATTTCATCCAGACACGCATTGGCGGCCAAGCACCTGGGGCCACTACTTCGTATGGCATGACCTCTCTGCCCGGTACTCAGATCCTAAGTGCTCTCAACAAACACCGGCTGACATAGACCACAACTACCACAACAACCAAGATAGTCAGTCAGGACACACCAGTCTGAGAACACGACCCAATGACATTGACGGAAACTCCCCTAAATCGTCGATGACACCTGCCAAACAACAGGCGACAGACATTATCACAATGGGCCACGAATAAACAGAAGGAGATGTTGAAGGATTCATCCTCGTACAACATCGCAGACAAAGGCCCACGGGAATCCGGGTACACGTACAAACGAGACAAAACGTCTCCTGCAGCTAAGCAGCTATTATTCGCCACCAATTTACTCCCAGGAGTGGTCTTCTAGTGGAAGTTGCAGAAGTCTCTTCTGTAAACGAACTGATGAAAGTACAAACTCTTGGGGCCATCCCAGTGCAAGTCACCATTCCTACTACGTACATTTAGAACTTTGGGCTAATCAAGGAAGTACCTCTGTGGTGCACGGACGCTCAAAAGGCCGAGCTCCTGCAACCAGAGGGTGTCGTCGCGGCTCGCTGCCACTATACTCCGTTTCACGTTATGTTGTAACGCATAGAAGGCTAGAAGCGTGAGCTCATAGCGTTGGCAGCTACCCTTGGTGCACGAGAGCTTGTGCCGCCGAGGTGTGCCATAGAGCAAGGAGCTCGCGCTTGTAGCCTTTCCTGCGGTACAACACAAGGTGAAACAGAGCCGTCAAGGAAAGCCTGGTGACGCAGCAACACCATCCGACCGTGTTGTCCTCACATCCCGTCCGAATACAGAACGTCCATTAAAAGTGAACCTTGGGTTTACCCGCAGGAAGTAACTGAGTACATTGAGGCACCACCCAGGTGCTACAATTGTCAAGCACTCGACAATATTGCGAAGTATTGCAGAAAAAAGCACTAAGTGCAAGACGTGAGGAAAACCACACATCACCAAAGATTGCAAGGGGAGGCACGTGTGAAGTGCGCTAACTGCGGGGAAACCATCCAGCAGAGTATGTAAACTGCAAAGTGCGTCTTACTGCTCCTAAAAAAACCAAGACCTTCGAATGAGGACCACGGCAAAGCCCTCCACGTACATTTCCGCCCTGAGTGCAAAAAACAGCAAACGTATTTGCCTTGGTGCAAGAAACATCAAACGCATCACCCCCCCCTAGAAACAAGCGGTGCAGAAGAACAAAAAGAACAAGATTAAGCCCGCTCTATCGAATGAACACAGACGGAAACACAGAACGTGCCTGCTAATAAGCCACCACAAGCAACACAGATTTCAAGCACTTCCCTGACACCTCCATTAAGGTCCCGCACGCGCACATACAGTAGCGCAGTCAGACGTACAGCCCCCGCTCAGGGGCCACCTTTCCCTTCGTTCGGCTCTATGACGATCTGAAACATAATAGGTGTTGTCTTTTCTATCCTTCGAAATTTAGTTTCACAACTGCCATCGTGCACCTTTAAGAATATCATCGAGGGAGTTATGGTCTTTGAGCACGCCATTGTAGCAATGATGAGAAACACGCTCCAATTTAATGGCTAGTGAATATTCTTTTAAAGCAGTGTTGTACAAAACGGCGTTCCTGAAACGCGTTCCTTTTAGGAGGAACGAAGGAACGCCGCCGTTTCATTTTGCATCGCTGGAACTGGAACGGGAACTCGTTATATTTTTGCTGGAACGGAAAAAGGAACAGCGTTCCTAGTTTTTCCTTGAGTGGTCTATTTTTTGTTTTATTTCTAAGAAGAAAATACTACAAGGTTAAAAACCATATCTTTACAAAGAGCACGATCTCGGTAACTCTTTGGGTTCTTATCTTAGGGATCATTTTGTGTGGTCCTAGCTTGGTAACAGTCGGGTGCAGTAGAGCTAGTGGACTTTGATTCTTTCTTCAGTGCCCGAGGCTTGGTACAAAAAGCAAAACGGTTAGTCGAAGGAAAAGACACATAACGAAGGACGTTTCAAACTCAGCTACTTTTTTGCTTCCACAAGTCCTCATACACTCAGAAATCTAAGGCCGACTACAGCCATCCCTAAACTTCCACAAAAAGACCTACAGTTACAAGAAAATAACAGGTTACCAGGCAACGAACGCACCTAAGTGTCCCGGATATTGGTCACTTAAAAGATAACCAACCTTTATTCCTCCTCTCATTGTCCCCCACCTTCAAACTGAACTATTAATCCTACCTTCACGAAGAAGGATTTGTAGTTTTTAAGCTTGACCATTCAAAAGCCCTAGCCCATTCTTCACTTGCTCATCCTGCGGACAGCAACCTCGAGAAGCAACTGTCGTTAAATTCGAACAAAGGACTTTGTTAGATTGAAACTTGTGAAGTTGTTGTAAAACGCTCGTGCCATGTGGGGTAACAGTACATTTTGCTCCTCTGAATCGCCCACCACAAACATGAATATTGTTAAAAGCTAAGATTTTTAAAGGTTGATATTTGAATAAATGAAACCCTGCTTCCGTTTGTCTTCTTCTCCGGCTGCCTTTCCATCACGGTATTCTAATTCGTATGTTGCCATTTGATGCAATAGATAAGAAAAAAAAACTTTGACCGATCTAAATAAATATGGTAATCAGCAAAATACATATGTAACGTAAATGTAACGATACGTTCCATTTTTTTAACGGTAAGGTAAACGAGTTCCTTTTTCACTTATGGAACTTGTAACGGGAACGAGTTCCAAAAATCAGAGGGAATGAGGAACGAGTTTTCGTTGCTTTTTTTGAGGAACGTGTACAACACTATTTTAAAGAGAACATAAAATGAGCCACCGTTTTTCAGTGAAATGCGAGAGGACTACGTTTACGCCTCTTTGACTTGAGATAGCTCATTTTTTTAAAATATAAATTTCCAATCCTTGCGGTTATTGAATCTCGTGTTGCGCCAGATGGTCGACTCTCTCGATAGATTCGAGAAAGTCAAATCTATCGACATTTTTCAAATTTTTTTTTAATCTGTATAAATACTTGAGTATTCGTAAATTTTCTGGAAGCTTGTTAAAGTGCTTGGTCAATACTATTTTCGTAACTTCTATTCATGGTATGTATTCTGAGAATATAAAATAAATTTTGTTTTTCTAAATTGCATTTGGTTGTTTTTTACTTAAAATCACTCGAGAAGTAATATACCGTTAGCATTACGCACTTCTGCAGATTACGTGTGGCCAACAGATTAAGCTCAATAAGCTGGTATTCAGATACAAAATCTAGCTGTGTTCCGTGACTAATGACGTTTTTCACGATCCGTTTTACTGCAATATTTTTTTTGTTTCCTAAAACCAGATCAGGACGCGTAAATGGTTGCTTAATATCTCGATTTTGAATAAACTAACATTTGATTAACCGATCTTTATAGGTTGAGGTCCGCGTTACTTCGCAGTCTTTATAAGTGTGATGAAATTACCTTCAAATGTTTACCATGTTTTCTATGTGTGAATTCCAAGTTCAATGTTCGTCGAAGTGCAAACCCAAGTATATATAATTCCTTTTAAGTGATCTAAAGGCAAACAGCAACAGTCCTTGCATTCCATTGAATTTAAAATAAAATCCCAAAACATTAATAAGTTTTGATGGGTTCTGAAGCACATTAAATCTGTCTTTCTATGAATTACAATTTTTTTAAACCTGTTTACTTTTTGGTTTATATCTTCCCGTGGAAGGGACAACGCAGTATTGTAATTTTCACCAGCCAAGATTAAAACTGTTTTGACGGCGTAATAACATTTTTTGGGGGATTTTAAGTACGACAGAGCTAGATTGTTAACATTTACATTAAAAAGCATAGATCCTAGCACAGATCCCTGCGGGACAACCCAGTTGAGGTGCACAACATTACTCAATCTTTTCCCGATTCTGACTCTGCGTTTGGTTGGTCAAATAATTTTTAAATAAGCTGCAGAAGGCTCCTCAAAATCCCAGGTTACTTAATTTATCAAGTAATTAAGTGATCAATTGTATTGAAGACTTTTGTTATATGTAAAAATAGCCCAAGCACTATTTAATTAATGTAAATTTTTTCGTTCATTAATTTTCTTAGTTCTTCGAGCAAGAGTGTCGTAGTTTTCTTCGGTCGAAAACCATATTGACAGTTGTTTAGTAATGAGAAGTTATCACAAATCAAGGTCATAATTAAGTTTTTTTTCATTATCAGAGAGATGATTGGCAAAAGCGCAATTAACTTATAATTCGATTATTTTTTTCTTGCAAGTAAGCCAAACTATGGAGACTTGTAATTTAGTGTCTGTATTTTCCTTATCCAAAATGCCAGACAATATTCCAACCAGGACGTGTTTTCGGCTGTTAAAATTAGCTTGTAAATCTCTGTGCCTGATTAGGTCATGTCCTACCGGTTTTGCTATGGGTATATTGTCCGATTCTGGTATTTGTGGCGAGTATGCAGAGTGCTGAAAATTCCACAGTAGGCTTGTTTCCACCGTAGTGTTACTAACTTGCGAACGCTAGTCTTGTACATCCTTAACAAAAACATCATTGAAGTTGTTGCTGTATAAATCAAAATTTGTAATATCAAAGTTTTTTTTTATACGTGCGTCAACATATACTATTTTTGAATTTTTTTGCAATGGTTTGATTTAGGATATTTTAAGTTTCAAGGGGAAACAGGGTTACCGCTCAAATTAGACAATCCAAAAAGGATTCCATACATCGCAACTCTAGCGGTGCGGGAAAAACATCAAGGAAACTTGTTTTCCCCGCACCGCTTGTGTTGCGATGTATGAAATCCCTTTTTGGATTGTCTAGTTTGAGCGGTAACCCTGTTTCGAAGCTGTCCGTATATTTCCTTGAACATCATATCCTGAGGATTTTGCTTACACCTATTTCATAATCTTTTATTTTTATTGAGAACCTAATTCAAGTTTTTTTTTTCATTTATTTCCTACCATCCTCTCCTTTAATTTTATATCATCTCTGAATCAGCATTAACCAAATCTACGTGATCGAGCTGTAAAAAAGTTCGGTGTATATTTTTTACTGTAGTCTACTTCTTTGTAATGTACGATTTGCTTATATTCCAGTCCAGTCACCTTATGCGTAAGTCTTTACTTATTACCCTTAGAGTAACAAAGTAATGATCTGCTACTTTTTTCTTATGTATCCTGTTATAAATATAAAATTGCTCGCGCGTACTATTATATGACCAATACACGTTTTACACACTTCATTAGCAATGTGGTCTTCCTAGTGCAAACACCAATCATATTCTGGAATTAATCATTGCTTCATATGGCGATATTCTCTTACTACATATTTGTTGTAGCACACGACGCCGATGTCGAAATCGTGCGCTAATACTATAAACTCATTGTTATTGAAGGTGTTCATCGGTTTATCGAATTCTTCATTGAACAAATTTAAATTGCCACTACGTGGACTATACATCACGGATGTTCTAAAGATGCTTTGTGTATAATCTTCACAAGAGCTTCAGCATTACGCAAACACGTCTGTGCGGCAAGCCAGCTATTCTTAATGTATGCGAATATTCCCTCCCTATTCTGCCTTCTCGGCGTAAATATGTTGAAACCATCTACAGAAAAGGGTAACGGCTCGCTTGCTTCAACATTTATTTTCATTCGTATTATTACATCTACATCTATCAGTGAATCGGCTATGTATTCATTAAGTGCATCCCAATGCTCCTGAGACTTCTTTCTTTCTTTCTTTCTTTCTTCAGTGAGTACGCGCTTCGTTTGACTGTCTCATTCTGAAAATGCATTACATAAGGTCATGTTTTTGAGTATTGTTCAACTCATTTTCACTGCCAATGCATAACGCGGCCACTCCTTCCCTCTATCTCACGAACATTTTCCCATTCTTCAATCAAGCATATCTGTACCCCATTTCCTTCGAACTACCATCGTTGAATTTGGGTCAGATTCTCACTAATAAAAAAGTGTGTGTTTTTGAGTGAGGTTCGTTTGCTGACCCACCGATCTCCTTCTGACCAGTAATTGAAGAAAAGGCGACGATCATCAGAGGAGATTTTTCGTCCCTCGTTTTCAGTCAGTGCATTGACTCAGTTTTATCGGCTGCTGATCAGATAGGTTCAGTTTTGTTGCTAGATGCTTTACGATTTCCGACACGTCCTCATGATGATCTTGCAGGAGGATTTCATGAATTGCGCTGTTCTTGCTTGGCGAATATTTATCAGAGTTTTCAAAGGCAAATTCTAGGTTTTATTTATTGCGTCTCTTTTGTGCCGCAGCTGCTTTAACTCATTTTTATTTCTTTACAGCGCGCTCGTGGCACGTGTTATTGAGTCAACCTTTTTCATCAGGTCGTCATATAGTTTCGAGAGCAGGGTCATTGTGTTATCTATCGCTTGTATATATTTGTCATGTCTATTTAGTTTATCAATATGACATCACATTTCATTGACTGTAGGTCCAGCTTCTTTTCCATGAACATGATTGTAAACCTGAGACTGGGGCAGAAGAGAACACAACAGAAGGTAGAAAAAGAGGAGGCAACGTCTCAGAGAGAGGAGAGAGGTAGAAAAGAGGAGGCAACGTCTCTTTGAGACGTTGCCTCCTCTTTTTCTACCTTCTGTTGTGTTCTCTTCTGACCCAGTCTCAGGTTTACAATCATGTTCAACTTACACCAGCTCGCCTGCACTGTGACTATTTTTTCTTTTCCATGTTCTCATTGGCGATAAAAAGCTCTGTTAACTTCTGATTTCCTTCTAATATGTTCGACATTATAGCAGTGTTTTTTGTTCTTCGGTTCCGTCAGTCATTGCGGATCGCTGGCTACAAGAGTTTTGAGATGATTGTTTTTGGTCATGCACCCTGCACAGTTCCAAAAAGAAACCTGCGTGTCCGATGCCTTTATGTTTGGTCTTTCTCATGCCAGTGAATTTTGCAGCGTGGTAGGAATTTTTGCGCTCTGAGCATATTAACTTTTGCTTTATGGTGTTATTTGTTTTAAGCTTGACCTGCGACCACTTGGCCGACATAATTCGCACAAGAAAGGGCGATCCAGCGGATATACAGGTAAAACGTGTTCAAGCAGACGCCTGCACCCACCTGAGGGTCAAAACAGGGGAATTAAGCACGTGTCGCGTACTCCTCTTGACTGAGCCCTTCAAATAGAGTACTAAAAAAGAAAAAAATATGAGATAGGATTCCATGTTCGGCGACTGCTCATGGGCTGCGTTCCCACGCAGCCAGCAGGTGTTGTTGCGTCGAGTAGTTGTCAATAAATTTGTCGGGTTTGCGGTGCTGGTACGGCTGCGATCACAGTACAGCCGTAGATAGTTGTCCATCCCAGCTGGGTTTGCCTGAGGGTCAAAACAGCAGCGTTAGGCCCGTGTCACGGATTCCGCTGGACTGCCAAATGATATAAGGGAAGCCAGTGTTCTAAAATGTGTCTTTGGCGCATCGAAACGCAAAGAGGGGTACGCCAATCACAGGAAAAAACAAAAACACGTAGAGAACGCGCGATGACGAGGCAGCCAAGCGCATGCTGTCATTGGTTGAGGTTGGGGTAAACAAACGCACGAGGTGCGGAAGGAGCAGACGCACTTGCACGGCTTTTGCTTCTTGCGGTGAATAATAAAATATGCAACTTTTCTAAACAAAATAGTTCAACGCACGTACCTGTTCTTTTTTTTTGTGCCTTATCTTAATTTGCTAATATTACGGCACTTCGAATATATCATATTGTTACGAATGAAGGTGACGAGAGGACGAACAGTGAACTGAAAATAAAGTTTTAATATGAGAACTTGTGCCAAACAAAATAAAGAACAAGTGTTGAGGCAGCAGAAAAGCGGGCGGCGATTTGGCGGAGTAACAGAAAGCGAAAGTGAGACTGACTTGACAAGGTCGCAGGCCGCTCCTTATCTGGAGTGTGTCGGTATCTGGAATGTTCGGCAAAGAAGCTTCGAGCGTCGCGAGCTCGGTGCGAGAATGAACAGGCACTTTCGAGAACAAGAATCAAGGACGAAATGATAGAAGGTACACCCCGAGTAAAAATAAACACAAATCTTCTGTAAGTGCGTGACGGAGCGTTGCTTGCTCAGCCCTGAGCGCGGCAATATTACAATAATTTACAATACGTAAACTCGGCTGCTATTGCTTCCTGCAGATATCAATTGCATACCGTAGGCCGTACTTTGTAGTTTCAATACACCTTTTCTTCGAGCTAGTTTAATGTTTTATTACAATGGCGTAACAAAATCTAGAGTAAATGCTAAATTGAATGCAAATTATTCAACTCGGCAGTAGTTTATTACAGATAATATATAACCAAGGCCACATTTGCTGCCTTAAAACACTCTCAGATCCGTCTCTTTCAAATTTCTACTTAAAATACCGCGAAAGCGCCCACTTCAAACAAGTGCCCACTATTTACCATGTCTAAACTTGGGAATTCTGCAAAATATACGTTGAGAGCCCAACCCCTCCAAAGCCCCAGCATCAGCCAAAAATATTCCCCGTTGCCGGGCCACGAGACAACCAGCGGCCACGACAAGGATATGAGGTGAAAATAAATGTGCTTTCGCTGATTTGGTCAGCCCTGCGTTCAAAGCTCTTTATTGGCGGCCATCTTGTTTTTTCTACCGATATGACCGGACAAGCGTCTGTCTAGATAAACCCATTTTTCAGTGACAGGGGAAAAGGGGGGGGGCACTTCCGTGTAAATTCACGGTAATATTTCTTCTTTCCGGGCTGCTTCCGACATTTTGCATTAAAGTTGCTCTTTGTTAAGAAAGTGTATCTTATAAACAATGACTCACGTACTTGAACAGACGTTCCTCATCGTCACACTTTCTCAAATTTGAGGCATAATGTGACATACCCAACTAATTTCTTCACACAAGCCCTGACTAGCAGGAGGGTGTGAAGTTCCATTAGTGAAGAGTTAAGAGTTATGTGTATATAATTTAAGTCTTATTTAAAAACAAAAATTAAATTTATTTGTATACGGTTTTAGTTGCTTTGTATTCAATGAATTGCTTCTCCCACCAGAGTGGACATGTCACTAGAAACCAGTGTTCGCGGTAACGCGTTACAAATGACGGAGTTACAACTAACGCGTTATTTTTTCGGTAACGTTATTACGCACTCGTGACATTTTTCAAAACAGTAATAGGTAGCGTACTTGCGGTACTTATTTCGAGTAACGGGTAACGTAGTTACGTTACTCGTTACATATTCTTCCGAAGATTTAAAAACAAATTACACTTAATTGTTTTCGTATTTTTAGGAGCCAGCTCTTGTGAATGTTTTAGTTTTTGGCGTTTGTCTTTCAGCTTTTTGTGAGTATTTAATTGAAGCCATTAAAACATTACCAAATTATGTTCAGTTTGTGCATGGACGTAATTGTTCTTGAAATGTGGGGCTATGCATGCCTCTGAGTTCGAAACTGTAAAACGTTGTAATTGATAATAAAAAAACCCGCAAAAGTAACGTGCATTACGTTCTGCCGGTAACGGTAACGGTAACGCGTTCCGTTTAATTTGAGGTAACGTATGTCGGTAACGCGTTTCATTTATTAAAAATATTTTGTTTTTGTGTTCTTTTTTTAAACGCTTACAACATTGCTATTAACATAGACTCTTAGTGTGCAGACTGGATTTGACACATCCAAGTTGGGGTCCAGTCACATATCTTTCCAGTCAATTCCTGTAGAGCTAAATGTTTAGCGAAATTATTTTCAACCAGGTAAAGGTCAGTTAAAATCCACCATGCTTTAGCAGTTTACGGACATCCAGCCTATATTTTTGGCTTGCAGTAACTGGAAACCTACTTCCAGTATCAGATCCAGTTTAGTTTTGGTGGATTTGGACTTTCCAGCA
>JAZHYW010031704.1:0-17957 GCA_037355805.1 Ixodes ricinus
GGCGGCATAGAATAGGCGCCAGGCTAAGTGGCCCATTGTTCTGTCTCCGAGTTGAGGGAATAAACGATGCTGATATTTCTAGAATTTCTTTGCCGTTGGCCATTGCTTAAGAGCGAAAACTAAGGTAAGCTTATCCGGTTACTTACGCCAGGGTGTGATTCCGAGTAGTAGTTGGCGAAAGCAAAAAAATAGTTTCATGGCCGCTTTAGTATAGTTAGCATAATAAATTCGTTAGCGTTCTCCACCAAGTCACATTGAGAACTAAGTAACTCCACGAGCTAGCCATACTTGCGCGAACTGGCTCTGCTTTTTAGCTGCCCGTGACGTGGCGGCATTCCAACGGAACTTGACAGACCGCAACCAGGCGCAATCTTGGAATCTGTTGATTCGCTTTAAAATTAGTCTTCCTGACTTTTCTGCCGGCAGCTCAAAATCACTTGTCCAGACCAGTGCTTCTGGGCTGCCGGAACAGCCTACAACACATCTAAACAAAGAAATAAGTAAACAAATTTTGTGTCTGTACCCCTTTAAATATTTCTAGACGTGACTTTTTGAGTAATTATTCATAATAAAAAACAAGTTGACAAATAAAACTATACCTTAAATTTTACTAATTGGACAGTTCATTAATATTAATGAGAACCGATCACAAAATAACACTTTTGGTAGTGGCCTGCGTTTCATGAAACGCTGTTTTGTTTTCATAGATGATGACCCGCATGTTAGCATACTTTAGCTCTTGGAGAAGTCTTCATTTTAGGGACACAAATGAAATTTAGCAGAACAAGTAGTCTGATATACTTGAGATTCTAGATAAAACTTTATGAAGCCTTTAATGATAAGCTATCAAATTTTACTAAACAAGCTGCGGTGCAGGCAAGGGTTGAGGGTTAAACCTTCCCCCTTTATACCGATTTATATAGCCTATTTTTGTTAAACTAGTGACCAAACTATTTATAGATGGTCCCCAAATAGAGAAATTGTGCACTTTAAGTAAGTTATTTTTAAATAATGTTCCTCTCATTACTTGTTGCTGGGCAAATTCTTTACTAGTTATGATTATATAGTTCCGCGTTTTCGGGGCTTATTTTTTGTAAAATACGTATTTATTCAGTTTTCGACAAAATATTAAGTTTATTAAAGTTCAATTTTTCTGGGTTCCCAATTCTCTCGTATCCGAAGGATAACTTTGCTGTGTTCACAATTTCTACAAATTTTATTTAAAAAATTATATTATCCAAACTTAAGCGTTCCCTAAATTCTCCTATATCGAGTGATACTTCTTCAGCTAGATTTGGCGTTGGATTCTTTGCCATTGAGAAAACCAACTGCCCATGGCAAAACTTGCAGGCAAGTGCTTCTTAAATAAACGCCCTTTAACCACTAAGCACCTAGACATAGTCGCTGAGAAGCATAGAAGCTCCAGCTTCCCTGCCCCCTCCTATAAAATTGATCTGTTCATGTTTTTCCTTTTTAAAAATGGATAACCCCTCCCTCTAATTAGTAGAAATAAAATTGTCCAAACTGGAAACCAAAAGATTGACTTTTGCCGTGACCCAGAAGAGAAAAGGCACGCTTTCCCGAACGAGCCTTGACAAGATGTACGGTAAACACCCTCTGGACAATACCCGACATTTTTAAGAAAACTAAAGAAAACCTCCTGTACCACTGACGCTGTGCTCTCACCAAACTTAGTATTTTTCTTTCTTTTGCTTTTTCTCGTAATTTTAAAATTCTGAGTTTATCGGATAAAATAAAATTAACGAAAAATTAACCAGTGACTGTGAATGTGTACATAAAATTGAAAGAATAAAAAACGAAGGACAATCATAGGACAACCACGTTCTTTCGTGAAAGAACGTGGCTGTCCTGTGTTTGTTATTTGTGTTTTATTCTTTCAGTTTTATGTATTCATGTTCAACCCGCTCACCTTTACCAGTGAGTGTGTGTTTGTTGTTTTTTGGGGATTTATTCGAAAATACGGAGCTTTAGTTATGATGTATCAAAAGACTCACGTAACTCTGATTCAACACTCCCTATTAAGTTTTTCTTATTACTGACCACTTACAAATTTAGAGGGTGAGTGTTTCTATTTTAGTGTTTCAAGAACATACGTTCAGTGTGCGCCTGTAGATCTCTCTAATTATGTCATCTGAAAAATGCAAAGACCTTCACAAAAATTGTTCTCAATTCCCCATTCAGGTACTGGCTTTTGTAATTTTCACAGTTTGCAGATATTGTTGATTCTCAAATGAAACCGATAGCCGACTTGCAGAAATATACGAGTAATTTATTTGACGCTTAGATTGTTATGTCCGTCAAATCTTCATGCTGGTTAGCCTATTATGGCATTGCCCAAGAGCTGCACATTAGAGCGGCGGAAAATTAACATTATAATAGTCTTGTTTCGTAATACTTTCGTTTTTCTTTATCAATATCTTGGCAAATATGTCATACGTAAACTAAAACCTAATCACAAGAACGGAATCAAGTGGAGACGAATGACAGCTAAATTTGCTTTGTTTTTTCATCCAATGATTAATTAATAAACTTGAAGCAGGCACAGATACACTCCTAGATTGTTTCTCAAATGCATATACATGACACGCATTGGCGCCACTTTAGCCGTCATTCCTCCGTACCATGATCTTGTGCCCGTAAATAAAAATAAAAAGAGAAACAAAAGCAAACGGTAGGGTTGAGGCTGCAAACAACATATCTGCTAGATCTGCTTCAGGGTGTTAGTTTTTAAGAATTTTTCAAGCTTTTGTACCATGTCGTACCAGATGTGAGTAGCAACGTAAACACGACGGTTTGCTTCAGTTTTCCTTCCGCGCACTGAAAATGCAAAACTGCTCTTATTTGCGGACGATATTAAGCTTTATCTTCGAATCCAGTCGGAAGATGATTGTGCTCTTTTGCAAGAAGATGTATCACGTATCGCAAACTGGTGCTCATGTAACTTTTTGCTGATCAACCCAGATAAAACAAAAGTGCTCTCTCTGTGTAGAAAACGTGAAAGAATTTTACATGAATATTTTATCGGCAATTCTACTATTGAACGTGTGGAACAAGTTCGTGACCTTGGTGTTTATTTCGATAGTAATCTAACCTTTTCATATCATGTTACACAAATTGTTGCTTCTGCCTTTAGAACAATGGGGATGTTATCACGTTTGACGCATGATTTTTCAAATATAATGTGCGTAGTTCGCTTGTTTTGTTTCCTTGTACGAGTTAAACTTGAGTTTTGTAGTTCAGTGTGGAATTCGCTAACAATAACCGATGCTGCAAGGATAGAAAGAGTTCAGAAGCGATTTATACGCCTCGTTTACGATAGATATTTTAATAGAAAATGTTATTTTGAAATTGAATACATTCTTAGAGAACTTTCACTACAGAACCTGTCAAAAAGAAGAATTGCTCGTGACATTATATTTTTATAAAAGGTGGTTCACGCCAAATAGATAGCAATCTTGTGTCGTCTTTAAACTTTCATGTACCGGCCCGTGTCGTTAGAGACTCAAGCGTGTTTTATACATCTATCAAAACGAGACCTTCCCCTTTGGCTCGAATGCAAATTTGTTTAAACGAATTTCCGTCTCATGTAGACATATTTTTAAATTTTGCTACGTTCAAACGACTACTCGATATGCATATTTTTAGTTTCTGATTCGTGAAATGTTTTAATTTCGAGAGCATATGTCGTTTGAGATTGTGTTCTGTTTCATGTTTTTTTTTTCCTTTTTTTAAACTTTTTATGTGCCACCACACTGTAACCAATAGGTTATTCTGGGGCGTAACACAAAGAAAGAAATATTATTATTATTATTATAAAGAAACAAGTATTTCTTTTCTTGTATTCTTTTCCCAAAAACCTACACTCACGAAATTTTAGTACAATCAATACCTCACCTAAACATTGCTTTGTGGAAAGTTCCATGGAACTTTCTTTACTGGCTTATTTCTACGAGCTTGTTAAACGCCCATATAGCGCTCGAGAACACCCTGTAGATATGCAGTCACACATAAACTTCTTAGTTACATTAAAAATGTCGAACTGCCATCCTCCGCTTGATCTTATTTTAAATTACACCATTGGTATGAACAATACGCGCGCTTCCAAAGGTGCTCACATCTCGACATGTACCTACAATTTTTTTAGACGCATATGTTTTTCTGCGAAAGATATTCTTGCCATGTGCTGCCTCATCTCAAAAGAGTAGAAGGGCGGCTTACTAGTAGTAAAACTCTAAAATTCGCGTTTAACGGAATTTCCCGGCAAAGTTATCACATACACGTTATTGTCTTTATAAATATTTTCTTTCATAAATCAACACATATAATGTTGAACCTTCTAGTGTGGTGGAACGTACCCCAAGCGGCACAAGAATATTCGGGGAGTATCAACACAATATTTTTGGCGAATACTCCAAATATGCGGTTTTTCCCGTCCACACGATGTCTAGACAATATCGTTTCAAAAGCGGGGCAGTACCAGCACAATATCACTGGAGTACTGCCAGCGTCGGCTGAGTACCCGCCGGACATCGCGTATATCTATGGCGTACTAGCAACGTCGGCTGAGCATACGCCGGACATCGCTGTGTCAATCCAGTACTGACAGTGTCGTCTGAGCACCCGCCGGATATTGCACGTATATCTATAGAGTACTTGGAGCGTCGGCGCTAGATACCGCCCACATGTGTTGCAAAAAATATATTTTTATTTGCTCATGCTACAATGGCGCTTCAGCAACCTTGCAGCTTAGGGCACCACCTTCATTGTACACACATGTAGATACACTACGGATACTTCAAGCATCAGCTGAACATATACATTGAGCGCATTCACATACACGACACATACGAACATCAATACAACAGCACACTTACCCGATCACTACTCCTGAGCTCTGCGTTTCCGCCTTTTATACTGGTCGTTTTGAAGGGACGGATTTTCTCAGTGACCACTTAAGCAATAAGTAATATTTCCAGTTTGTTGATTTTTTCTCAGTAATGCCATGCCTCTGAGTGTATTTTAAACGGCTCAGGGGATGAATCTCTTAGTAAAAAGTAAGCGCTCATGACGTAATTATTTGAAAGCCACCAAATCAAGCAGCTCCACTGCAATTCCAAGGCATGTTTTCACTGCGGTACGGCACGTCGTAGCCAATATATCTATTGCAGTATTATTTTTTTGTGTTGATAAAATAAAATTGATAAAATTTGATAAAATTAATGGTAAAAACGTCAATGCAACCGAAATGTTCTGCACGTTTGGACTAGGAGACGCAATTACAGCCGGCCTTCGCTGCCGCTGAAGCTCAATCAACGCAACAATATTTATTGAAACAATGCGCACGACGTGCTCGAAAAACGAAACCGAAAGAAGATGAGGCGGGAAGACGGAAACGTTTCTCCCGTCTGCTTCGAGAAGGAAAAAACGTCGCGTTCCTCCCTTCTTCTCGTGTCCGCATGGGGGCGCGTCAGTTGAAGGGAGGAAGACCGCCGTTGCTATCTTTTTCCTCCTTTTTTTAGAGTGTGGTGACATGGCGAAAATGTCAAGTCATATTTTCATCACTAACTAAATTGCCTGTTCTAACTTGTCTGAAATCGAATATAGCAATTTTCGTTTAGACAAATTGGTGCGTGATTTAACACTCTCGCATATTTCCGGTGTATGTAAATTTCTGTTGTTGTAAATCTATAACTGATCGCTGAAATAAAAGAGATCTCTAAATTATGGCCGAAAATGGAGGCCATTTTCTTTCAATATCGTTTTCGAATCGGCCGAAAATGCCTAATACTGCACAGTTATTGCCGATTCCGAAGCGCCATTCAGGAAAAAACGCGGTTTGTATAACATGAATATCAGGATTGCGTCGACGTAATATAACAGATATTCCGTGAACATCGGCAGTGTCGAAAAGGTACCGGCATTCTTTCAATATCATTTTCGAATCGGCCGAAAATGCCCAATCTGAACTGTTTTGTTTAGAAAAGTGGCATATTTTATTATTCACCGCATGAAGCAAAAGCGTGCAAGTGCGTCTGTACCTTCCGCACCTCGTGCATTTGTTTACCCCCAACCTTAACCAATGACAGTGTGCGCTTTGCTGCCTCGTCATCGTGCGTTCTCTGTGTGTTTTTCTGTTTTTTTCCTGTGATTGGCGTACCCCTCTTTGCGTTTCGACGCGCCAAACACACATTTTAGAACACTTGCTTCACGTATAACTTTTGGCAGTCCAGCGGAGTGCGTGACACGGTCTTAACGCTGCTGTTTTGACCCTCAGGCAAACCCAGCTGGGATCGACAACTATCTACGGCTGTACTGTGATCGCAGCCGTACCAGAACTGCAGACCAGACAAATTCATTGACAACCACACCACGCAACAACACCTGCTGGCCGCGTGGGAACGCAGCCCATAAGCATTCGCCGAACGTGCAATCCTATCTCATTTTTTTTCTTTTTCAGTAGTTTATTTGAAGGGCTCAGTCAAGAGGAGTACGTGACACGGGCTTAATTCTTTTGTTTTGACCCTCAGGTGGGTGCAGTGTTTGGCTTGAACACGTTTTACCTGTATATACGCTGGACCACTTTTTGTTGTGAATTATGTCGGCCAAGTGGTCACAGGGCAAGCCCTAAAATAAATAACACCATAAATCCAAAAGTTAATAAGCTCAGAACGCAAACATTCCTACCAATCTGCAAAATTCACTGGCATCAAAAGACCAAACATAAAAGCATCAGATACGCAGGCTTCTTTTTGGAACTGTGCAGGGTGCATGACCAAAAACAATCAAGCCAAATTTAGCTTGAAAGTTCCCTTCCCCTCATCCTGGAAGGTGGATGTCATTATTCCCCTGCTGAAGCCAGGGAAGAATCCTACCCGTACGTCTAGATTTAGGCCGATATCGCTCACGACTTGTTTTTTCAAGACACTAGAAAGGATGATAAATAAAAGGCTTATATTTTTGTTAGAAAGAAACAAGCTCCTTGACCATTACCAGTGTGATTTTTGCTCAGCGTGATCGACGTTTGACCATCTGGTCCGCTTTGAGACTGCTGTGTGAGAGAGAGAGCTTTCTAAACAGACAGCATTGCTTCTCTGTCTTTTTTTACTTGTAAAAGGCATTTAACACGACCAGACGCTATGGCATATTGCAGGATTTGTTCAACATTGGTCTTTGAGGCAAAATGCTACGTGCTATCCAAAGTTACCAACGGGACCGCACTTGTCGTGTGAAGCTTGGTGCAATTCTTTCGAAAGTATTATCCCAAAAAATAGAGTTCCACAGGGCGGTGTGCTTAGCGTCACACTTTTTATCGTCACAATGAATTTAATTGTTCATATTATTTGTTCAGTACTCGCTCTATGTTGATGGTGTACAAATTTCAGTCTCATATTGTAATCCGTCCATCTGTGAACGTCGACTTCAACTTGCGATTGGATCGGTTATGACATCACATGACGTCACTGCTGACTGACCTGCCAGAAGTACGCAGCAAAATGATTGTTTTTTCCGCAGTTGTGGAAGGTTTTCCCCGAGGCGGGACACCGTTGAAAGTCGTGAACGAAATTGCAACGACCACAGCGGTTCCTCGACTTGTTACGCATATGTCCCGCATTTGTTCTTCTGGCTGCATCGGCCTGCTTCTCGTCTGTTTCCCATGCTTGATTCTGTTTTTCTGAAACTTCTGCAGCTTGGCGTATTCGTATCGCATTATCAAGCGTGAGGTCAGCTTCCCGTAGGAGCTTTGTTCGCAACTTTTTTCAGAAATTCCAAACGCGATTTGGTCCCGCAGCATCGAATCTGTAATGCTTCCGAAATTGCACGACTGGACCTTGGTTCTTAAGCCTCGAAGGAACTGTTCAAAAGTCTCACCTTCTTGTTGCTGCGTGACTCTGAAGACATACCGCTCGTAGGTCTCATTCTTCCGTGGAATGCAGTAGGCTTCAAACTTTTGCACCAGGGTCGTATACGATTCTTTGTTTTCTCCGTCGAGAAATACGAAGTTGTTGTAAACCTCGATCGCTTCTTCTCTGGCGACATGGAGTAGCAAGGCCGCCTTTTCGTCTTCCTTCTTCTTCGCAAAACCCGTGGCCTTCAGGTACCAGTCCAACCTTTGCTTGAACTCGATCCAGTTCTGCTCGAGGTTGCCAGAGAGTCGCAGAGTCTTGGGAGGTTTCAGCGTATCCATTTCGGTCGCCTGACGCTCTAAGCCTACTTGTTCCAAGATCCTGTCGACTGCGCCATGTCTCGCGCGCAAGCAGTGATCACCTCAATCACGAGATACATTATGTTTAATCTGCCATCGTGCAGGCCCTTTTATACCCGAGCCCAGGTGGCAGGTCAGTCAGCAGTGACGTCATGTGATGTCATAACCAATACAGTGATCAACAATTTGGTGAAATGGGTCAGTGCTTTTAGGTTCGCTCCTGAGAAAACGGTTCGTGTGTGCATCTCTCTTCGCCGCGAAATTTTACTTGAGCCTTCTTTAATTATGTATGAAGTTCCTATTGCACTAAATAACGTACGCAAGTTTTTAGGTCTTATATTTGACTCTAAAACGACTATTCCACATGTTAAGAGCCTCAAAATGAAATATGTGAAATCACTTAAGGTGCAACCCCACTGTTACACAATTATAACATTAATATCAACTTAAAGGTCTGTTTTTCAATAATACTTTAATGTCTCGATATTACGAATATTTTAGTTAGTTAATTATTTAGCTTTACGCAGACCACAATCTCTAATATTGAAAAAATTATTCTCGAGTTCATCAAACCGAACGCTCGCGTAAAATATCGTGGAAGATGGGGCGTTATGTCCCATCTTCCACGATATTTTACGCGAGCGTTCGGTTTGATGTAATAAAATAAAAAAGTAAGCAACAAACTGTACAGATAATTTATATTTTAAATTAAAAATAACGTTTAAAATGTATTATTTTATGACGCTATGAAAACGGAATCATGTCAACTAATCAAAATTACGAAACATTAAATTATGAAGCATCCTTCAATATAACATTTTCCAGAACTCCTATATTGATATATTACACGTTAAAAATGTTATTAAACCTCAAACTTTTCCCATTCAGATACAACAAATTGCAGTTTCTTAATATAAAATACAGATGGTGACACGTGTTCAAGAATAGCTTGATCAGCATTTTCCGTCGTGTGGCGCTTGGAACGTCACGTGTAAGACAAAAAAGCGCCAGATGTCAGGGTATCAGATGCCTTTATACCCGCAGTTTCTGGACGATCTGGATGAGCATCGTACCGGCGTGCGGTCGTGCATAACTACTGCGTGGTGCACGTTAAAGACCCCAGGTTAGCGGTTGTACCGCACTGGCTAAATTGCTCATCTACAGCTGAGACACCTCACGCCCACTGAGGCAGACTAACTTCCGTCTGTATAAACATACACACAACAATTTGTTGTTGTTGTAGTTTGTGAGCGGGCCAGAGATGTCAGCACAACAAGCGCGAGGCTGCGGGTGAACCACAGCTACTTTTGCGCGCGTTCTACTGTGCGTTGGTACATATGCCCGACGCGATCCGAATGAAATGGGCGCCATGGAAGGAATTCCGCCATTTCTGGTTTCCGCCACGTGTGCGAAAACATTGAAAATGTTTTTATCACTTGCAAAAATCATTTTCGCAATCAAACTATGCTCGTCGGAATGGTTCGATTATACTTCGTTCAAAAACCACCTCGGTGACTCTTAAGTGGCAATAATATTAAAACAAAACACAAAACAATAAAACGTCTCAGTGTCTCTGAGCCAACGCGCTCACCCATGAATCCATATTTGTCGGGTTTAAATATCGGCCGATTTGCCCGCTATCTGACGGAGGCCAATTTGAGATTTCGGTTGCACGTCAAAAGATCTTCAATTAGTCAAAATAAACCCGCAATTTTTTTATTGGTGCATGTTAAGTGATTTTTGTTGGTTTGGCTTAGTAAAAGCCAAAGATCTGAATGTTTGCTTTGCGTTACCTTAGTTCGGAGCGCAGCCAACGCTACGGGATGGTGAAGCCACTGAAGCAGCGCCGAGAGTGCGAGGTCAAGCAGTTCATTCTCTTTCTGTGCCTTTGCGGTCGGGCTAAATTATAGAAACTAAGTAAGCTACACTCCATACACACCTTGGTGCTTAAAATGATGGTTGTCAGTTATCTGAAGCTTTATCTGAAATCACAGGAAGCGCTTTTCCGTCCTCCACAAATGTTTAAACAGTTCGCGACAAAGCAAAGCAATATTACGTGAGCTTCCTGACATCGAAACTAATGCTGAGGAAGTCGCACTTTTGAATCTTGACGATCGGCAGTTGTGTTTGATCTGTTACTAACCACTAAGTTGGCGGCGCCCACAGCAATATCGGGGGAAAAAGTGCCATATGCGTAGCTTATTTGGTTTAGCTCACAGGCTAAACCAAGTGCGGTGGTGGATCCTTGGCCGAGTATGTTGTGGCACCGCAGAACAGAGCACGTGGAGAAATGCGCGAGTCCGAGCTCCGTTCAAAACATGGAGCTTACGCTGCAGAATATGTAGGGACTAAACCCCTCAACGTGTTTGCGTTGGTTTTCCAAGTAACCTCAAAGGTGCCAGTGCACAAGGCCCTAGAGTTCCTGTATAGGCTCTCTACGGGAGCCAGAGTTGCGCGTTCATGCATGGCATGTGGATTCAGCTCGTCACGTGACTGAATTCGGCGAATAGCCGCGCCCCGCGTTCGAGGCGCGCGGCGCGCTCAAAAGCAGTTAAACGTACTGTCGGGGCGCGTGCAACACTCTACTTTGCTGCACGACACTTGATTCGGCTCCTCACGTGTTCGGATCTCGGCGAATAGCGGCGAGGGCGGCACGCGGCACGTGGAATCAAACGCGCAACCCTGGCTCCCGTAGGGAGCCTATACAGGAACCCTACAAGGCCCGTGTCTCGAGCGGCCCCAAGAGGCAAATGGCGGCGCAGCACTGAAACAACTGAGCCTTGAAAGCGAATGGTGGCGGAGCACCCGCTCGTGGCACGTGTCTTGCGCGTTTCCATAACAATGGTTCGCGGTACATCTAAAATCGCCTTTCTCAAGGGGCTTTAGCAGGGACCCTGGGTCCTGTCGTCCATCTGCATCCTACCGTCGTGCGATCGTGTATCACATATACTGCGTAATGGACGTTAAAGACCCCAAGCTATCAGTTGTACTGCAATTTTTATAATATACAATGCTTAACAATGTCGCCCTACGAAACTCTTGCTCTCTAAGAAAAACTAACGACTAATTTTGAATGCGCCGTTACATCGCATTTTTAATGTGTGTTCGCGTGTTCGCGTTCTTTTTTTTCTACATTTTCGAATATGCGGCTTTTACTTATGATGAAACAAACTATAGTTGTCGGACTTCTGGGAAAATATATGTAACTAAGAAAAAGGCACGTGAACGCGAAAGACAATAAAACACATTGGCGGACTTAATAACAAGAATTGAAATAAAAGAATTGATTATAATTGTGTTTTAAAAGGTTTCAGCTCACCAAAAGCTATAAAAGCGAGCTCCATGCTTTGGATGGTGCGTTTGTTCACTGGAAGTGTAGTTCAGGGCAGCATGCTCGCACTTGTATGTTCCGCTTCGTTCGCACAATAAAACCAAATACATGACTGGTAATGTATTTAGTGAAACATAGTTTACCTTCTGCATATGTATCAATGCCCTCAGTTTTCGCGTGATTACACGGTTGTTTATCATTATTGTTTTCGTTTCCCACTGCGATTCAGTTCGTGCTCTTTTGTGTGCTACATGCATGAGAGACCAACGTAACCGAAAGCCTTCTATTTCGCTGATTGTAAAAAAAAAAAAAATTATGCAATTTGACACGTGTGTCGCAATCAATACAAAATATTCTAAACTTCACAGTTTGCCCGAGTAAACAATGTTGTTTGCAAAGAACAATTGCGATTGTATGAAATCACGTGGGAAAAACTAGTTCTAAGCACGCGACCATTGGCATGCAGTGAATACTCATAATCGGCGACGAGATGATTGGCAGCTGTCAGTAGGTGGAGTTTTTCTATCAACCCAGAGTTTGAATGCTTCCTTCTTTCTGTTTTAAGCAATCAGGAGACAACTTACACGAAATCTGAGGATAATAAAGTGTCATGAATATTCAAACATAACGGCCTGATTCAGTTTATGTGTACAAGCTTTAGCTTTTGATGCACATTTAACTTTCAATACGCTCAACGCTAGTGTAAAATGTAGGGCTGTTTCATTCTTAATCAGCGTACCATGTGCGTGTTTACACAATATTTCATACAACGTAAACCTCTACCCGTTTGCATCTTTTTTCATTTTGGCACACCACTATTTGCGCACATAAATCACCAAATTATGAATGGTACATTGCTTAAACTATGTGCAAAAGCTATCCACAGAGCCAGAATCTTTGCCTGGCCAGTCATTGCATTTATCACTGAACTCGTATTAAAATTAATTATTGTCATTTATTGCTGCGAGTTAATTTTTAGTCTCGGCACTTTTTATTATAACTCCCGGACCAGTCCTACTTTGGGTTTACTAAACTAAACATCTAAACCTGAGTGTCATATTTGAGTTTTCCTGTCACGTGGTTTTGGTCCAAATAAACACCCAGACCCAGCTACCTAAATGAGACAACTTACAGCCCAAAAAAATAGTTCATTGGTTTTGATTTTTTAGGTATTTAATTCCTCAAGCTTGAATTTTGGAAATCCAGGTCTATCACGTTACCACGTTTTCCTGGAAATCCACAAAGAGCCAAACACATGCACGACAGAAGGGCCGGCCAGTCATATGAATCTGATCACATTGAAATATGTGTAATTGGCCTCCGAAATCTTCGATAACGGCGCACAGACAATTGTATATTTTTCAACGCGTCGGTTATTTTGTTGTGCATGTGTCTCGCCATTTGGCTCAGGACGATTTTCGCGTTTTGTTCTGCACACACTTGCTGGAGACGTGAGCTCAGAGCGTAGGCAACTGGCCCCCTTGCACGAGAACTGGCGCAGCCGTGCGCGTTCCAAAGAAAGCTCGTGCAGAGAAAAACAAGCAAAGGACCAGGGATGTCAAATTCAGGATATAGAAAAATACCCCACTGTATCGAAGCGCCCCACACACGATTTCTCGCATTGATGTACAGGCCTGGAAGGCGATCCCACCGCCATCTGTTGGTTACTAAAGGTCTTGTCGCACAAGTCGGTGGGGGGGGGGCTGATCGGTGTTGTTTATTGTGCATCTACCGCTCGGTCGTACGGTCCCGACTTGATTAGGGCTGTATTGCGTACGGCTCCGCGCCGGCATCGGTTCTGAAGATGCTGGAGCCCATTCATCATCAGGGGCTCCGACCTCGCAGAGGTCCCCACATTCTCAGATCAAGCTCCTACCTATCGTCTACAAAGAACGGCGATTTTGATGGTGTGGAATGCACGTTGCGGTAGCACCGTGGAAGCTTTAAAAGGGTCACGAAGCGATATCGGGCTCGGATGTTCATATTTAGCAGAGGCGTACAGTCTGGCCCAAGTACACTCGCATAGACCGCAACTGATTCAAAAGCTTCTTTTCCGCGGTGAAATTGCGAGGATAAAAGGGACTAATTATTTCAGTCTTGCTTTTGGAAAGCTTGATGACGTAATTGTGGGATAGGAACCACCCACCTGATGACAATCGAGCGCGGCTCATAGATTGGACACGAGAACTGCGTGAGCACTCGACTTCGGCTCGTAACAATCAATGCCTCGGCGGACACTCAGGTAAAGGCTCGTGTCCAAACACTGCGGTAATTAGAATAGGCAAATTCTAACAATGCCTGGAGCTCAGCACGCGTTTTTCTGCTTGGCCAACCCCAGCGCGTGGCTATGATTAAAGTTGGCGGCATAGAATAGGCACCAGGCCACGTGGCCACTTGTTACGGCTTCGAGTTAGGGGATGAACGATCCTCATACTTCTCGAATTTATTTGCCGTTTTCCGTTAATCAAAAAGAAAAACGAAGGCAAGTTTATTTCGTTACTTGCGTCAGGGAGTGATTCCGAGTAGTATTTGGCGAAAGTACGAAAATCGTTTCATGGCCCCTTTAATATAGTCAACGTAGTAAATTCGTTAGCGTTCTCCGCCAAGTCACATTGAGGACTACGTAACTCCACGAGCGAGCCATACTTCCGCGAACTGGCTCTGCTTTTAAGATGCCTGTGACGTGGCGGCATTCCAACGGACCTTGACAGACCGCCACCAGCTGCAATCTTGAAATCTGTTGATTCGTTTTAAAATTAGTTTTCTTGACTTTTCTGACGGCAGCTCAGAATCACTAGTCTGGACCAGTGCCTGTGGGCGGCCGGAACAGCCCACAGCACATCTAAACAAAACAAAAATAAGTACAAAATTCTGTGTCTGTACCCCATTAAATATTTCTAGACGTGACTTTTTGAGTAATTATTCATCATGAAAAACGAGTTGACAAATCAATCTATACCTTGAGTTTTACTAATTGGACAGTCCAGTAATATTAAAGGGGGCATGAAACAAATTTTTGGATGGGATAAATTATTTGAATTGGGACTTTACTACTCCCATATCGTTTAGTTGGCAAAAAGAGAGAGGGTAGAAAGTCAAAAGCCAGCTTTTGGTACGAACATTTAAAAATATAGCGGACTATTTTGTACCTTCTTCCTTTCGAAAGCTCTCCTCCTTTTCACTATGATACATCCGTGGTTCCCAAAGCGCGTCAGCAGTGCCAATCCGACGTCAGCCGAGCCCAGTTCACGCATTGGACACGACAACTGCGTCACTCGGACGTATGCGCTCGTCAACAATAAATCCGTCGACGAATATTCGGATTCGCATTCGTGGCCAATGAGTGCCCTAACGGAACTTAGGGTCACTGGGGAATGACAATTTCTATGGTGTGCATAAAAAAGCACGGTGGAAGCTAAGAGTCATCGCACCGGTGCCGAAGAATGCCACGACGACGTGATTTCACACTTCGCATTTGAGTTGTGGATTAAAGCTAAGGAGGAAGAAGTAGGAAAATCATTTCATGACCCCTTTAATGAGAGCCGATCCTAAAAACACACTTTGGTAGTGGGCTGCGTTTCATGAAACGCTGTTTTGTTTTCTAAGCTGATGACTCGTATGTTAGCATACTTTAGCTCTTGAAGAAATCTCAGTTTTAGAGCACATATGATATTTAGCAGAACAAGTACTCTAATATGATTGAAATTCTAGATTGAACTTTTATGAAGCCCTTCAATGATAAGCAATCAAATTTACTAAACAAGCTACTGTGCAGGCAAGGGTTGAGGGAAAGGCCTTCCACCTTTATACCTATTTATATAGCCTATTTTTTTGTTAAACTAGTGACCGAACTATCCAGATATGGTTGCCAAATAGAGTAATTGTACACTTTAAGCAAGTTATTTTTAAATAACGTCCCTCTCATTACTTGTTACTGGGCAAATTCTTTACTGGTTATGATTATATAGTTCCGCGTTTTCGGAGCTTATTTTTGTAAAACACGTATTTATTCAGTTTTCGACAAAAATAGTAGGTTTATTAATGTTCAATTTTTTATGACTCCTAATTCTTTGATATTCTAAGGTTAACTTTGCTGTGTTCACAATTTCTACAATTTTTTTTAACAAAATAGTATTATCCAAATTTAAGCGTTCCCTAAGCACTCCTATATCAAATGATACTTTTTCAGCTGGATTTGGCGTTCGCAACCTTGTAATTTAAAATACCAAATGCCCATGGCAAAACTTGCAAGCAAGTGCTTCTTGAATAAACGCCCTTTAACCACTAAGCGCCTGGACATAGTCGCTGAGAAGCATAGAAGCTCCAGCTTCCCTGCCTCCCTCCTATGAAATTGTTCAGTTCATATTTTTTCCTTTTAAAACACCATAACCGCCTCAAAGTTGCAGAAATAGGATTGTCGAAACTGGAAACCAAAAGAGTGGCTTTTGCCGTGACCCAGAACGACATGACATGCTTTCCCGATTGAACCTTGACGAGATGAACGGTAAACACCCTCTGCACAATGACCCGACATTGTCCAGGGTGAAGTGGCCTGTCCTCGGAACCACTCATGCTCTTCTCTCACTAAACTAAGTCTTTTTTTTTCTAATTGTGAAATTCGGAGTTTATCGGATAAATTCAAATTAACGAAAAACTAACCGGCGACTCTCTGTGTGTGTGTGTGTGTTTTATCGGATTTATCCGAAAATACGGTACTTTAGTTATGATGTATCAAAAAACTCACGTACCTCTCATCGAGTGAGTGAGTGAAAAGACGTTTATTGACACTGGAGAATGGAGGAGTCAACTTATTGGCAAGTTTAGATATAGTTGGTTAGGCGCGACAGTGGCGATTTACATAACTCTTATTTAACGCTACCTATTACATTTTTCTTATTACTGACCACGTGCAACCTTTAGAGGGTGCAGTGTTCGATTTCAGTGTATTTAGAAGAGATGTTTAGTGTGCGCCGGTAGATCTCTCTAATTACGTCAGTTGAAATATAGAAAGACCTTCACAAAACCTGTTCTCAATCTCCCATTCAGGTACTGGCTTTCATGTTTTTCACAGTTTGCATATATTGTTGCTCTAAAATGAAACCGATATCTGACTTGCAGAAATATACGAGTAATTTATTTGACGCTTACATTGTTATGTCCGTAAAATCTTCATGCTGGTTAGCCCATTATGGCATTGCCCAAGAGCTGCACATTAGAGCGGCGGAAAATTAACATTATAAAAGTCGTGTTTGTTAAAACTTTCGTTTTCTATATCAATATCTTGGCAAATATGTCATACATAAACTTAAACTGTATCACAAGAACGGAATCAAGTGGAGACGAATGACAGCTAAATTTGTTTCTCTTTACATCCAATAATAAATTAGTAAACTTGAAGCAGGCACAGATACACCCCTAGATTGTTTCTTAAAAGCATATCCATGACACACGCATTGATGTCACTTTAGCCGTCATTTCTCCGTCACATGCTCTTGTGCCCATAAATAAAAATAAAAATAAAAACAGAAGCAAACGGTTGAGTCGAGGCTGCAAATTACATATCTGCTAGATCTGCTTCAGGGTGTTAGTCTTTGAGAATTTTTCAAGTGTTTGCACCCTTTCGTACCACAATTGAGTAGCAACGTCAGCCTCACTGTTTGTTTCAGTTTTCCACCCACGCACTGGAAGGAACAAGTTTTTCTTCTCTTGCATTCTTTTTCCCGACAACCTACACTCACGAAATTTTAGTATAATCAATACACCACATAAGAACAGCTTTGCGGGAAGTTCCATGGCACTTTCTTTACTGGCTTATTTATACAATTTTATCAAACCCCCATATTGCGCTCGAGAACACCCTGCAAATATGCAATTACACAGACTTCTCAGTTACATTAAAAATGTCGACCTGCCATCCTCCGCTTGATCTTATCTTAAATTACACCGTTGGTATGAACGATGCGCGAAATTCCCAAGGTGCTCACATCTCGACATTTACCTACCATTCTTCAAGGTATATGTGCGTGGGTAGCGAAGCTTCCATAGAAGCCCACATGTCGAAAAAATGGCGGCCCATGGGGCTGCTTTAGCGCCACCTATGAGTCGCGGGGACACTTCCGGCGGAACAAAAAATAAACAGGAAATGACGACACTTCCGAAAACAAATGTGACGTCATGCGTGTCTGTGGTTCGGCGTGAAAATTAAACAAATAGAATTCCAGAGATTACAGATAAAATGAACGACATATGCACTAAAAAAGTCTCAAACATAGGTGCGTGTTTGAGGTTTGTTTGATACTTTTTAGTGTGTGTGTCGTTCTTTTTACCTGCAGTCTCGGGTTTCTCCTGCGATGTTTACACCCTGTGTTTACTCTATACTGGATCGTTTACGCCCTTATTCAC
>JAZHYW010031706.1:0-51049 GCA_037355805.1 Ixodes ricinus
AGCGCGCTGCCTGTTTGGTCAGCTGCGCTCGCGGCAATATTAGCCATATTTTCTCCGTTGAAGTGTGGGCGTCACTCTGTTCTAGTACGGGTGAAGATAGTATTTATTGGTGTTTGACGCACTTTCAAATCTTCTTGACGTGGAGGAGTTGCATGCCACGACGTCGATAACACTCAAAAATAGTATAGGATCATATTTGCGAGTAACTGCATCCGAGTAGACGTTTGCATGCACAACAGACCTCAGTTTTCAACTCGAGAGTTCGGCTTATTTTCATACAGTCTGACTTCAGACAGATTACTGCACACCCAGAGCATACTAGGTTGAACCGTCTAGCAGACAAAAGGCGGTGAAGCGGATTATAAATAATACAAGAGAAACGCACGACGATTTTCATTGGGTTACTGAGATACAGACCAATACCCTTGGAAGACGGACATTCACCTGGAGTGATACTGCAAGTAAGACGACTGCGATCAAACCTCCCTGCTTTCTACAGCCTGCTGGTTATAGAAGTCGGCACGGAAAGACCGATCATTCGATAGGTTTGCTGCCACTACACTAAGATTGCCATGTCGTAATAGCCAAGAATCTGTCGGCTCAAAAGGCAATAGTCCTCGCCAGGAACACGTCCAAGGTCCTACAAAGGTTTAACCAACGAAAACAACATTATTCCGCAGAACAGAGAGGCTGCTACGGACGTGCGAGCTTTTTTGGTCGAACACTTTGGGAGACGACACCTCGGGATATGAAATGCACAGATCCCCCCGTTGCCGTCTTCTCGTGATCATCAGGGTCCAACAATTCCTATATCAGCGCACGCACCCGCTCCTCCTCTTTGGAGGTTCCGCCGGCATACAAGGCATCCCAAGTGTCTGGAATATGACCGCAACTATTATAAAGTGAACTACACTTTCTTTTGTCTTTCCTGCCCTATTGGATTAAAGAGGAACTCCGCAGATTTTTCGGTATACTTCGATTTGGCTGGAAATTTGCAGACCGCATCAATAACCGTTTCTCAACTAATAACCGAAATATAAAAAAAATTCAGTATATTTATTGAATTTTTAAGTTACGCCGGCCGCGAGGGTTCCAGACGGCGACTCTCTACTGGCAACAATGAAAAATCCCTACTTTTCCCTACCCGCGTACGTCACGGGTGGGAAAGCGGACGAGCGACACGGGCAGCCGCGAAGTGGCTTCCCGGGCGCCAGCGATCGAGATTATTTATTCGCAGCTTCAAGGTTGAAAGTTCCTTTCCAATGGGTAAAAATCTGTGCTTCGCGATAGATTGTAGAAACAGTGCCGGGAAAAAAGCTTATTTTTTACCCTTGTTTTTATGGGAGAAAAAAAAATGCGTTCCCCGGCAGCAATGGAGGCAAGCCACGTCAAGGTGCTTTTGCGAGAGCTGTGTGTCGAGAGATCTAGTGTCACGTGAAACATTTTCACTTATGCTCGGAATACTTTATAGCCGCGTGCTGCGAGTTCGAGTATCCTTCAGCATCTGGAAGAGCTGCAAGAGCGGCAAGCGCAAACTCAAGCTGGCTGTGACCACTTCGACATCCGTCCAAAGACGAGGGCTAATGATATCGAAAAAATTAGTACACAATCTAGTACTATAGTCGACATTTGCACAGTCACATTTGTTATTTACAATCGGTACAGTTATTTTTTTATTATTTTTTTATAAACTCTATATCTCTTTCGGACTTCGAATCTACCTCGGGCTACTCTCGGTGTTCCACTCACGCGGCCGATATGTTGAAGACGAGAAGTGAAACGTCTAAACAAAGTTCAAGTCTGAATTTAGACATGACTTTCGACATATTGCTATTCCTGTCTGCTACAACAAAGGTTAATGGAGCAGGTGTTGAGCTGCATTAATATACGATAGAGCCTTTGCCTGGTTTGTCAAATGGCTGGCGTGCAATATTCTCTGCAGAAGAAGTGATGAAAACGTATTTAACTTATTCTATTGCGAAAAATTTTATATCGGCTGAAAAGTGTTTTTTAACCATGAAAATATTAGTGTCGTTGAGGGAGGCATGCAAAGTTACAGCTGACGAAACTGCGCAAAACCAAAACTTAATTTAAAAAAAGAAATCTTGTATAGAATTACCTTCTTCCCATGTGCTCTCGTAGATGGGGTGTTTGAACGCGTTGCATTCTACTCCAAAAGTAAAAAAAAAGAAATACGGGTGCACATTTTTAGTAACTTTTGTTAAATTATTTCGAATTAAACGTTTTATGATGTCTTTTTGTACCTTATGCACTATTGTATCTTCAAGCAAATATTCTTTATTTGGAGATGAACAATGTATTTGTGTATCTTACACGCATTCCATTGCACCTTGATGTTTTGCTTGGTGGTTGCGGATTCCGCTTAATTGTCATTTTAACACGATCTTCATGACCAGTAACCTGCTATCTGATCTACACGAATGCAGTTCATTCCATTTTATACATTTCATTGTTTACGAAGAATCACACTCTACATGTGTTAGGTCCCAGCCCAGCACAGACATGTTCGTCGCTTTGGAAGGCGAGCAATGTACGCGCCACACGCACGAACGCTAAAGGCAGCCGGGGGCGGCCATATGCTAAAATGCTAATTCAGCCTCTTTTCATATCACACCATGTTACACGACAGGCATTATACTATCTTATTTGAAACGCCGACATTTTCTTACTTCACTTTTTGTTTCCGCTTCTTATTTTCTTGACACTATTCCCACCTATTTTCTTTGTAATTGAACCATTCCCTCAACACCAGCTTAAATTTAAAAAAAAACACTCATTAATAGCACTACAGGTGATTGTGTGACCACTTGATATATCGAATGACAAAAGTTATAATTCAGAATACACGCTTTCCGGACTAACTACACTTAGCTTCACTTACTAGTACTCTCGAAGTGTTGTCGGGGCGTAATTAGTGTGGAAGGTTTTGCGATTCCGTAGTCGCTAACAACTGCAATTATATTTTCATTCGCCCTCGCAACTCACACCTGCGGTTCCTTTTGTTCTTGGAAACCTGCATATCCAGCAGTTCTGGACGAAGGTCGGTTAAATTGCGCCACTCGTTTGAAGTGCAGACTGCATACATACGCGTACTAGAAGGCAGACTTAAAACGTGCCACATTGAGACGGAGCTGCTTGAGTTATATTTTTGTTTTCTTTCTTCTGACCACGGTGACAGCGGAAAGGACGTAGTCAAAATGTTAACCAAAATCACATGCGCTTAGCTATAAAAGTTAAAGATACCCTTTTCACAGACCGTTAATTACTTTCTTTTAATGAGCACCCAAGGACGCCTTTGGCAAAGCATTATGATGCTGATTCACTTTTCGACCTTCTGGATGTTAATATTTAGGCTGTTGACAAAACGCTTGCAACTCTTCAAAAAGGCTGTGATGTCTACCGTGTTTTCCACCTCGGGGAATAATGCGCACGAAGAATGTTTAAAAAATTCTGTGCGTAGCAGAATGGCAGACCCGCCAGAAAATCGTGTACATAAAAGTCATAGTAAAAAATGTAAGGCGGTCTTTCTTATTGTATTTGATGCTCTGCGGGAAACGAACAAACGCAGGGCGACGATGGAATATTTCATTAATCACATTTTTGCTAACATAGGCGTATTAAGTTAGAGTTGGATAGATGCATCTGAATTTTCGGAGGGTACAGTCCCTACTACATATGATTACAGCACCTTTCTTGATTACAGAACGAGTTAGAACTAAAAAGTGCAACGGATATTTTTGTGGAACGCAAAGGAATAACTTTGTTACTTTATAAACCTAAAAAAATTTCATAGGCGACTGAAGCTTTTACTGTGCTTCTCTTGATATTGTGAGAGATTTGCGTTATTCGATGTTTATTAGGTATATCTTGGTTATTGGGACCATGTCACACACCTACCGAGATATAACGCAAGTAGTTGATGATGGGATGGGGCTCAGCACTTTGCGCCATCTTTCTGGCGAAAGAACCAATTGCATTGATGAAAGAACAAGATAATAGGCCGCCTAATTGAACAATCTCTCAGTAGGAGGACACCTACCAGTCGATTCTAGAGAATGGCGTTTGCACTGCAAGGTTGCACATCATCAACATTGACAGTAAAAAGACACAGACATGCTTCAGCGGGAATTACTAAAGGCGCTAGACTTTATGGAAAGACCGATGACTGTTTTATATAGAACTCTTTCCATGGATGTGAAGCGACTTTTAGAGTGCTTCTTCCTTTGTATTTCCCTGGGCGTGGAAGCGCTTTTCTTCCAATACCGCACTAAAGGCACGAGCAAGGAGAACTCCAGGATCACTCGAAATCCACCAAAGGATTTCCACTTTAGAACCCCATTAGTTGCGCTACACGAGAAAACAAAATATTTTCCTGCGGTGGATCATTGCTTCAGGAATGTGAGACAGAAAAAACACAAGCTTCGCATTTTACAAATCTACAACCGAAGAGTAGTGGAAATAAATTTGGGGAAGAATAAGGTCTTTATTTATAATACAGTTGTTAGTTCAGCGCGCCCGCCTACCTTTCTCACTTCCCGTAGATTTAAGATATGTTCAGCTTCTGCTATCCACAAACAGTTGACCTCCTGAAACCTTGGGGATGAGGAGTAATATTGCCTATTGGAGAAGTTGATATTGTTCATAGAAACTTTGTTACTTTAACCCAAAGCTGTGAGTTTACGAACCTTGAGTAACAAATGTATTTTACCCTGTCCGTGGGATAAAAAAAAAGCATCGGCTAAAAATAATTTTTTGCGTGCTTGAATAAAACACGTACGTCATAAAAAAACTCTTTAAAAATTTGTGTTTTGAACAATTTTTAATTTGCCTGACTCATATCGGGTAACGCGTCGTGCGGTGCTTGGATCGGCACAACGTCCCAAACTGTGAAATAGCCGCTCGCTTAAAATGAGTCTCTACGAAAATATTGCTGTAAAATGTTTTTTTTGTGTGTGCATGGGGTTGGGGGTGACTTCATGACATATGTCTGAAGTCCGGGCACCTAAAGTTATTTTGAGGGAGTTCAGTGTCATTAAGAGCTTCTCCTAAACAAACTATTTCGTGTCGACGTCCCGAATGATCAAAATGGCTCTTACCGCAAAATGTGCCTGGCGACGCCAATAACTCAATTTTTTTTTCGGAAAAAGGGGGGGGGGGGGAGGGAGGTATTTTGTATTTTTATTTATCTATTTCAATAAGCTTAAGGTCCAGGGCCATTAACAATCGGGTAAACATAAAATATTGCTTCATTAAAAAATTTAAACAAACGAGGCAACTTGGTTATAAATGTTAATCCTGCATAATATTAGCAAGAGTGAGTATTTAGTGCTTTTTAAATGGAACAATTCGTGGAATAGTTACGGATGATGCGGGAAGGTGGTTCCATCCAGATGACGTTCTGAGGATGAAACAGTCGATGTAAGCTGAAGTTTCACGTTGAGGTATGCCAAGTTTAAGACCGTTATCGATACCAGGAGAGATTAAAGAAGGGCTATCAAATAGCTTGACTTTCAAAGAAATGTTAGAATTTAAAAAAAAAATCTGAAAGAGGCAGAAACGACGTATCTTACGGCGTGAACATAAAAGAGTCAAGGACAGGGTAGTCATCATAGTATAAACACATGCGGTGCTATGATTGTTGCAGACTATGAAAAGTGCTGTGCGATCTTGCAGGGCTTCAATGTTTATTGCAAGCGTTGAGTGATTGGGATCCGAGATTGCTGCGACATATTTCAGCTTTGAACGTGTTAAAGTATTGTACAGAAGAAGTTTTAGTGAAATAGGGGTTCAAGAAAAGTTCCTCTCCAAGAAAGGTTTCTTTTTTTAAATATGCAAGCGCCGAATTAGCTTTAGTCATTACATGATCAAAATGAGTTTTCCATTATGGATTAGAACTGATGTGAGCACCAAGATACTTGAATGAGGTTACAGATATGAGCTGAATTTTACAAATTGAGTATGGTTATGAGTGATGTGTTAAGGCGAGAAACACTCATAGTTTTACATTTGTTAGTATTGAGAGCCATTTCACATAGGTTACTCCATTCCGAGACCGCGCATATAAGTCAGCCCAAAAGAAGCGCCTCATCGGGTTCGTTTGTAATTTTATAATATATTACACAATCATCTGCAAATAAGGTAATACTGGATGATACACACATTTTATGTTATAAATATAAAAAAGAAACAAAAAGGGTCCCAAAGCAGACCCCTGGCGAACACCGGATGTAACTAGACTGAGGAAAGAATTTTTTTCATGTCTAGTAACAAACTGTTATCGATTAGTTTGAAAACATAAGATTCAGGGCAGACCTTTAGAATCATCATTATGATTATCGGGTTAAAAAAAGAATAGTTTGCAAAATAGTTTCCAAAGATTTTTTTTTAATTCGGGAAAGACGCAATCAACCTGAGATGCACTGTCAAAAATATAGAAAATATCATTAGTGAAAGTAAGTAGTTGCGTTTCCTATAATAGTTTTTTTCCGAAAACGCGGTTGCGAGATGTTTGGCAGATTATGGTGTCACTTTAGCAAGTTAATCTTCCAATTGAACGAGCTGCTTTTCCTATATCGCCCATTTGACCCGTTTCATTTTAATTTTGCCCAGTTCATTATCGGGGGTGCCAAGATCAAAATCATACTGTTTTTTCGTGTTCTTTCAATAGGGGAGTATACAAATGTGATGCGCTTTTGTTTATGAAAATAGGGGGTGTTTTGTATTGGGATAAGACAAGCGCTAGCTTTTGACTGTGTCATTCGTTCTGTTCGGCACAAGGCGTACCTTCTCTAACCTTTGCGTTTATGTTCCTACATAAGATATTGTTGAATACGAAATTTATGGACTGCTAGGCATGATGTCGGACTGTTAATACTATTTACAAAGACGCGATACAATCATGTGACTTCAAGATCACGCCGCAGCGTCATAATGACTTCATGAAGACATCATGCCGTCCCGTAACGTCACACTTCGTCGTGGCGAACTTTGTAACAGGTCTTCATGACGGCTTCCTCGTGAAAATCGGCTGTAAACAAGTTGCTGTACCAAACTATTTAAACGAAGTTAGCAGATGGCATCTCGAACCGTGATATGGTAACTTTTCAATGCCAATTAGACGGGCCCACCTCGTAACCATCAGCGAAGACCACATTTTCAAATTTTACTCCAGCCGAGGATGAAGCTATATTTGACATGTTATATTTAAATTAAGACGATTTTGAACTGTAGGCTTTATTGGTAATCACAAATGCAGAACAATCATGAACCGCTTTTAAAACACTAGCAAAGACAGCCATAGATCGCTTTGTTCCGCTTCGTGTCGGAAAGTTCCCTACACAAAACCCTTGGGGAACAAGAAGTATTGTACAGCTGAAAGGCCGCATAAAATTACGCTAAAATAAAAACCTTGTCCTAACAACAACAAAAAAACGATTATACAATAAGCGCGAAGAAAGCTTACATTAACTTTCCTCTCAACAGGCTTATAAAATTATCCTTCGATATGTGTTTAAGGTACTTGTCTCCCCCCAAAAAAGACAGTGTCTAAAAGAGCACGGCACGGGCTCCGGCTTACCCGAAAGCCAGGGCCCGGCCAGGCCCGCAGGCCAGGTCGGGTCTGCCACTGCCGAAACCAACAATAAACAAAGTAGGTCCAGTGACTTGTGATTTTGATGCTGATTGATCAAACCGAAATGAAGTATCCAAATTATTATGCAAGAACAAAGGGTTTTCATTCAAAATGGTATACATAGAACCTTCTTGACAAGATACGAGAGAAATGGACATGTCTTGCGCTGAGACTCCAACCATTTCAGCAAGTCACTGATTTTTTTACACGACTGGCCTGCATGGAAGTAGTCATTTAACTCACAGTCATCAAGGTCCGTGTCGGGGTCGTCATGCCAGTGTTGAAACGCATCCATGAGCCTCCGTTTTAGTGGCTTCGCACTGTCGCATTTGTTGCCGCCGCTCTCACCTTGAAAATAAGCTGCCAGCACTCTGATTATAATGTTTCTTATAGCACACTGAACAACGCTCCTCGTTGCTTCGTCAATGCGCAACATCCAGCTGTGTTGTTCAGCCTGTTGTTCAGTGCGTATCAACCAGCCAGTATGCAGGTATTTAAGATATTAATTTGATCAAAAGGGCATTTTTGATTTGCTTCTAAACTTAGATGATTAAACAAAACCTCTTGGCGCTGACAGAGGCACAAGCATATTCTTAAATATATGCAGATTAATGTTTGCTTTAATTAGCCACTATATATAAATATTGTGGAAGTCTTTAGTTCCAATACTAAATTCAAGAGAACGAACAAATATACAATACTATCGTTCACTCTTACAGGGAAATGATCAGTATGTATTTAGGCGAGGTCGCTAAACAACCACAGAACTAATAGAAGTAACCCATGACCTACGTGCTTGCTACGAAAAGGGCGGACAGATAGGTGTGTTCTTGGATTTCACCAAGGCACTTGACAGGCTTTCTGACCCAAAGCTACTTCATAAACTCAGATATATTCTTAAATATTTCCAAATTCTGACCTGCCTTGAGGCTTATCTGGTTTGTAGAGAACAGTTTTTGCAGTTAAGTACAATGTCAGACAGCTTATACGTTATATTCAAAGTGATTCAGGGGTCTCCTCTTTGACCACTGCTATTCATTCTATAGAATGTCCGTGGCTTGAGCCAACTATTTGAAGATGGCTTTAAATTTAAACTTTTTACCGAGGATACTAATACAAATTGAGAAATACAAACAACGAAAGATCAGAAGACAACGAATGAAGATTTACAAAAAATTTACAAGCTGGTTTAACGAATAGAACACTGATACAGGGAACGAAATAAAACTATAGATATATAAAACATAACGCGAAAAAAGTTTCAGTGCAATTAACGATATTGTTGGTGCAATGCGTTTAATATATCTACAGGAGTACAAATATCGAAGCGTTTATTTGACAGCAAAACTGCACTGTGCACGCACATTGAAAATGTCCAAATAAAGCGCTAAGAAAGGACAATTACACGGAAGTTATAGTTTGACGGTCCAGAGCTAATTAACAGCAGATGAGTCACTGATATTGTCAAAAATGACCATCGATGAGTCGACGAATGACTGAGGCAAACTAAACTTTTAACGACATAATTGTCTTCGGTGAAGGCAGGACCGACCTTGATGTGGGCTCTTGACAGGCAGTCAACGTCATTGTGCTTCAGGTCCGACTTGTGCACCACGGTAATGTTGAACTCCTGCAGTCGTAGGCTCCACCGCGCGAGGTGTCCGGAGAGGTCCTTAAGATTCGCTGGTCAGCAGAGCGAGTGGTGGTCTGCGTCCATGAAAAAAGGACTCCCACACATATTCGAGCGGAACTTTGTTGTTGCAAAGACGACAGCAAGGACCTACTTTTCTGTCAATGAGTAGTTTTTTCTCTTTTAAACAGCGTCCGACATACGTGGGTGATCACCCTCTCTGTACTTTCCTGCCTCTGGGCCAGTATTGTGCCAAGTCCGGTGTGAAGGGTCTTTGTTTCCCCCAACTGGTCAAAAAGGTTAAGAACCGGGGTCATCTGGAGTAATCGCTCGAGCTTATCGAGTGACCACTAGTGTCCTGTGTACTCCAACTTTACAGCGTACTTGTGTGAGGCGCGTTAGCGGTGCGGGCAGCTTTGTGAAGTCTCGAACAAACCATATGTAGTATAGGCTCGGGACATTTTCTTGTCAAATGGCGGCGTAAATGCGGCTACTTTGCGCGTGTTCTCAAAGTCAGGGCGAACAACTTCGTTGCTCAAGACGTGGACGGTGGCCTAGAAACTTTAGTTCATTATAGGCGAACCAACAGATTGTAGGCTTGAGTGCTAAGCCGGCAGTATCGATGGCTTGAAGCACGGCTCGAAGTCGTCTCACGTGCTCGTGGAAATCTCGAATGAATTCTACTACATAGTCTAGGTGGACGAGGCAGCTCTGTCGTTTCAGGCCAGCCAGCACCATCACCATGACAGGCTGCAAGGTGGCTGGTGCAGTACAAAGCCTTAATGGCATCCCTTTGAACCCGTACGTCCGTCGGACGTGACGAAGAGAGTCTTCTCGCCATCATGTTCATCGACTTCGATATGCCAGTGGCCACTCTTTAGATCCATCAACGAAAAATATCGTAACTAGCGCAGCCGGTCTAACGTATCGTCGGTTCGGGGGTGCTGAGAGACACCCTTCTTAGTCACAGCGTTAAGTGGACGAGAATACACGCAGAACATCAGAGTTCCGTCATTCTTTTTTACAAGGACGACTAGGGATGCCCACGGACGTTTCGAAGGTTGAATAACTTTGTCGTTGAGCATTTTCTAGACTTCATCTTGAGTCACCTCCACTTCTTTTAATAAGACTCGGTACGGCGACTGGTGGACGTGGTGCGCGTTTTTGTCAGAACGATGTGGTGATTCACTAGCTTTGTTTATCGCACACTTGATGTTGTAGCAAAACTCTCGACGAACTTGTTCAGAAGATGAAGCAGCCTTCTTCGTTCAGTTTCTGGAAGCTTTGGTTCGATGTCAAGCCCGAAGGGCGGCGGTCTCTCGTGCTGCGATCAACTCGGCTCTTCCGAAAGTATAGTGACTACAGCTGAGTTTTGGAGTTCGTCGATGTGGCCCACGGCAATACCTTTTAAGGTATTGCGGCTGCTGTCGTAAATTTGTAACCAGGACCATGGCACGCCCGTCATGAACTTATGTTACTCCTCTTGCGACACCAATTCCTCTTTCTAGAAGCAACTGAACGTTTCCCTCGAGAAAAGCTTCGCCACAGGAATCTTCATCGCTCCTGAAGGGTACAAAAGCATTCGACAGCGGCAGTAAGTTGGTGTTGTTTGCGAGGGCTCAGATCGCGAAGGACATCACTTTGGATTCCTCCGGTGGTGGGACAGGTTTTGGTATTGTCAGCCGGTTTGCTCTAAGATTGATTACAGCGCCGTGGTCACATAAAATGTCCATTCCGGGGAAGTTGTCCCTCGTAAAACTTCAAGAACCTATTTTACTCGGCTACGTAAGCGCGCGGCAGTATTACCAACGATTGAATATTCAGGCCTAATTCGGTAACCATTTGAAAAACAAAATATATACAAAATAGAACCCATACAAAGTTAATTTTAGTGATTTGTTTACAATCGCTATCGATACACGTACCCTGAATTTATAGTAATATCTAATGCGAACGTTATTAGTACCAGTATTATGTTGACTCGAATAAAATTATATTTTCAAATTGCTGCATGATGATTACCTCATTCATACAACAAAATATATTACCTGTTAAAGTTTTAATAACGCTCCTAGAACGCCACTTAAACAAATATTTGTGCCTCATCATTTCAACACTGACTCATTTATAACTTTTTGTTTGTTAAACTTATTGATGTGGAAGGTTTTCTTGATAATATGTTTAAGGATGAACCATATATGTACTTTTAAAATACCTACGAATCTGCAGTGGCCTCACAGCTGGCAGAATAATAAAATTAAAATAAAACATAAATTTAACACATCCTTTGTTGAATATCACGTGTGTGTGATTCCGAAACGGATATTGCAGATGTGCGTTTATAACACTTGCAATATCCATGCCGCACTTGTCCTCCTGTTTGACTTGTAACAAATTGTCTTTTTTTTTTACATGTTTCAAACTACATCCTGCTTGCTCGTTTTTCAGACAGCTGTTTACTCCTTGGCAATAATAAAATTGCGGGAACTGAACAAGGACAAAGAGGCACACTCACGACAGGACTGGCGCCAGTTCTATCGTATCTGTGCCTCTTCGTCCTTGTTGAGTTTTTGCTATTCGAATTATGTCAAACATGAACCAACTAGCCCAATGAAGAGTCGACTTACTATACGTTTTAGCCGCCCTGGGAAAAGCTAATACTGTCTTCTGCCTCGGAAACGCTTGGTTTGTAGGATATGTTGGGAGGCAATTCTGTTGCAAGCAAGTATTAAAGATGATTGGACCCATTCAAAGCAGAAAAATTATCTCCGAAGACCTTAGAAATAGATATATTTCAAATATACTGTTAGATATAAAGATATATTATACTTCAGTTAGCTGAAAGGTCTCAAGCAATTTCAGAGCACTTCAGTCTCCTTGGGGCAGTTGCGCGCCGATTGCAAGTGCTATACCCGCTTTAACAAAAAAAGGCTTATCTGTTTAAAACAAATGCACCAATTTATTTATTTATTTATTTACTTACCTACTTACTTTCAAGGCCGAAGAATTCCCGAAGGTGTGGGTAAAGATGTAAAGCAACATAAGCAAAAAATAATAAGCAGGGTTAAATATATGATTAGAAATGGCAGATTAGAACAGGTTAGTGCCCATGATGGAAGCGATAGAGGCGGGGAGGGGTTTCAGTCGCTGAATGGGGTGGGAATGAAGGAACGAAAATGCAGATTGGTTCGAATATTGGGCACGCCAATTTTGTAATGATGATCGTTGCGGGAAGAGATGTACGAAGGTGGCTGGAAAAGTAAGTCAATGAGAAAGGGGTTATAATTACCTATTTTGTGAAGAAAAAAAGTGATAGATTTTGAAATTTTACGGAGTAAAGCGGGGTCGGGAACAATTTAATTAAATGTCATTGCTATGGCGCTAGCAGTGCGGAAAAAGTTGTAAAAAATGAGACGTACAAAACAATTTTTGGATGGTTTCGATGTTAAGAATCAGCGAGTTTAAATGAGGCTCCCAAATTGGCGACGCGTATTTAAGTTTTGGTCTTACCGAAGTTTTATAAAGCTGAAGCTTCCAACTAGATGGGGCTAAAAAAGGTTTCACCGTAAGTACCCGAGAGTATGTTTGGTGTTATCTGTTACTTAGTCGACGTGAGTCTGCCAATAAAGATTATCAGTTATTTGAACACTGAGATATTTTGATGAAGAAACTCGGGTTAAGAGAGCGTTGCTTGGTAAGTAAACAGTTCGCGTAGCGTCTGAGGCATAACGTAAAATGTTTATGAATTTGCTTTTAGTTGTGTTACGTTTTATGAGCTAGGTGTCACACCAAGAAGAAAAGTTATCTAGGTCAGATGGAAGAATGGTTGAACAGAAGGTGTAATGTTCTAATAAATTACACAATCATGTGCAATCAATTTTATTGACGATGAAATGCTAATAATTAAATCATTTGTGTAGAGGAGAAACAATAGAAGTCCTAGCACTGACGCCTATAGGGCGCAATACATTGAAGGGCACGGAGGGGAGTTAAATTCATTAGTAGTTCCAAATTCCGTGTGGTTAGACAGGAAGGATTGAATCGATTTTGAAACGGTGGGGTCCAGATTAAGTTTACTTAGTTAGGACAAAAACAATTTAATGCGGACAGTATCAAGATATTTCAGGAAGTCACTTAAAATGCAGTCAGCAGTTGATAAATTATTTATAATAAAAATAAGTCATTAGTAAACGATAGCTGAGTCTCAAATAAGTAATTCTTCCTTAAGCCGTGTTGCTGAACACTAGCAAAAAAACAATTGATTCGAGAAACTCTACAATCCCGGTCGGAAAAGATTATCTGAAATATTTGATTGTCCATCAAACTTTCTCGACGACCTATCATAACTTTTTGATGGCCCATCAGGCATCCTTGACGGCCCATCACACCACTCTTGATGGACCACCACCCCTTCTTGATGGTCCAACTTACCTACATGATGGCCCAACAGACATTCTTAACTGCCCATCAGGTTTCTTTGGTGGTCCGACCGGCTTACTTGATGGCGTCTGATGGACGATCAAACATTCTCTGATGGTGACTGATGGACCATTAAAGTCTTCTATTTGTGGATCACAGACGGTCAAAACTGTTTCTGTGGTGGCTTACGGATCATCGAAACGTTTCAAAGTTGCCCGGATGATACCACCAGGATATTTCGATAGACCCTCAGAATGTCAAAATACTGATGGTACTTCTCATTAGATATGTCGGTGGTGGGATGAACCTAACTATCTTCAGGAGATTCCAGCAGTTGCCGAGAGGAAGCGCCAAGGATCTCACGTCGTCGAGCATGCGTGAATTACGTTCGGTGTGGGAAGCTGACAGCGGCATGGCTGGATAAAGAGTGTTCAGTCAGTAATAATCCAACTCAGGCATTGTCCTAAGATACTCGAGAGGTCACGAACACATCGTATTACAAACTCAGGTATGTTTTTACGACCCTAGTTTTGTTTGAAATTGTCTTATAGTCCATTTGTAAAATAATTTGTTGATCCACTTTGTATGTCAAGTGGATCATATTTACGATCTAAGTGGCAGAGAATGTGCCTAAAACGCACTTTGCTTGATTATAATACACTTTGCTTGACAGGAAATTTATTTACTAGGCGGACCTGTACTGTGAAATAAATGTTTGCGTACAAAACGTTTCAAATCCGCAAGTTTTGCATTAGCTTACCGCATTCTCAGGCCGACAATGTCTAGTGTATTGCACGATGTCGCACAACGCCGCTATGCCCATCATGGGCGATGTGGACCAAGAGTAGATAGCCACGCAACGGACACCGATAAAAGTGCACGTCGTGGAGTCTCAAAAGTAGCGAGTGGATTAAGAACATTTTTTCTTGCTTTTTTGTTGCAGTTTAATAATTTTACGTTAAATAATTTCTAAATAGAAATAATAGCATGCCATAACCAAAATATTACCTTTCCTATCAGGTTTCACGCAGAATTTCGGAAGGTATACTAACGCTGCGGATATTCGTTTTAAAATATTAATGGGCACCAAATAAAGTTCACTTTCGACTACAATGCAATCTTTGTCTTCTGCAAAAGCATATGTGGTATTAGAAATTCATACCGACCATTACACCAACAGACAAGCAAACCATTAGGCCATCAGATGTCCCAAAATATGACAAACCATCAGTCCGTCAGACCATCAAATCATTAATCCCGCAAAATACTACAGACCATCAGACCATTCCACCATCACCATCAAACCATCACACCATCAAACCATCACGCCATTAAACCATAAGACCATCAATGTCCCGACATATGACAAACCATCAGGTTGATGGACCGTCAGAAGGTTTCTGAAGGCCCTTTTCAGTAGGGTATGACTGTAAATAACATGTTTCAGGAGTTTGCACGGTATACTGGTTAGAGAAAAGGGACAAAAATTATTGGGAAAATAAGTGCTATCAGAGTTGTGCAGGGGAGCCATTTTCCCATTCTCCAGTTGTCCGGAAGCAGAGATGACGCTGGATACCAAATTAATTGGAAATATTTGTCCGCACGTTTTCTTCGGAGATGGGCCACGCTTCTGTGCTGCAGTCAGTAACGCCGTAGAAATTCAAATTGTCCCTACGAGACCGAACTTCGCAGTCGTCAAACCGTGATCTCAGGGTGTCATTTTCACCTCGGACTGTCTTCACCAGATTGACTTCGAGATTGGATTCGTCACTCCGGCCTTCGAAAGAGGTAAAGTGTATTTCAGGGGTGGCTAATCTAGTTGTTAAATCGGATACTTTACTAGCCAACAATTTCTGTTGTTTTTTTCTTTTAGTTAGTCGATGGATTTCAATAGTGTGTCATGTCTTTCCTTTAGATTTATAAATATACCTCTTCTATCCGCTAATAGTTCATTATGCTGTTTAATCTCATCTTCCTTTGGAGACCTGAGTTTCGCTCTGTCTCTGTCATAAAAGAATCTATTTCGTATCCTGAGCACCTTTATGTAAACAAACGCACTTAACAACTCATAAGAACTTTTGACAAAAGCAAGTACCAAAGCACGTGGTCATGGGAATAGCAGCAAACGGACGTCTTTAGACTATTTAGAATTAAGAGACAGAGCAGAACTAACTTAGATTAAAAAGCAGGTGTTTTTAGCAGCCATACAAGCTACTGCCTCTCCATGACTACTAACGGAATTTAATACAAACTCTCTCACGCACTCGCCATTGTCATTCGCGTCTTCAGCAACTTTACTCTGGATACGGCAAATGACTGCAATACGGAGGGGAACCCGTTTGGTTCTATACAGAACTTTCGCGACAAATATAAGTTTTATGCTGTGTGTAAACTTTATACGTGGTAGACCCTAAATAAATGGGAAAATGTCCAAAATAAACTGAGCATCTAAATAATTACTGAAACCAAATTGTAAGCGAGGATGTATATTAGGAGCAAACAATGTCGAAAGCGCAGACGAACTGGTGCGTATTAATCGTGATGTGTAAAGTTTGAGACTGGGAAGGGAACTTGAAGATAAAGCAGAAGGGACGGAAGAATGGTGAAAGACAAGTGTCTCAAGCATAAGTGAAGATTCGCAGTGCAACGACGCACGTTTAAGTTCTTTTTTTGTATTAAAAATTATTTGTTTTTCATGCCTCTACTTGCTCTACTTCTCAGGCAGATGACCACACAAACAAGCTACAATAGTTATGCGGACAAAATGTAACAACAATAATGCAAGCCCTCGTAGGAAACAGCTCGCGTGATCTCCTGGAAACCCCCGGGCCCTGGGACTTTATAATAACAACCTGTTCTTCTTAAGCCACGCTCAAGGCAGGATGGAGTATTTTGGCATGGAGGGAATATAAACGCTTCCCCAAAAAGGCGCCAATCGAAGCGAAACCAACATTACAGAAAGATGTTCAAATTCGAATAAACCACATCCGTATCAATTGCACAGAATATCTAACCTTTATTTTTAATGTAAAGTTAAACATATACTTATTTAGGAATGTTATCTGTCTATATGAACTTAAGTTTTTTTTTTTCATTTTAAAATACAGCAACTTCTTGTTGGAAACTCTAAAAGGCTTTCGTACGCTAAAAAAAAAGTTAAACATGAGATGCAACAATAAAAATGCAATCAACAATCACGTCTGCCTTGAACATCGACATCTGAACTTACCACCTAAGCTTTACCAAGCTTCCTACCCCCGTCTGCAGTACTTCAGCCGTTTACAGAAATAAAATGGACTTCCATGTTATCTTTTATCTTTGCTTGTTTTGCCGCCGGATTTTAAAATTAAATTTAGGGGCTATGACGCGTCACGGGAATCTATGAGTGGCTTAGTCAAAGTGCGTCCGAAATTCTGTTTACACTTCCTGCTGGCCAAATGCCAAGTAGGGCTTGTCTAGCTCGGTGGCGTTCGCTCCCTTATTGACGACAGCGTCGCGGCGTGCCCACGGACAAGAGCTCTCATAGTGTCACAAAGAACTTTTATTTACAAAAGACGCATTGAAGGACCGTGACTGTACTCAGCTTTCCTCCTAGCCAAACACCCTGACCCTCAAAAACTTATGGCTCTTTCTGCTCACCGGTTGGTTTTGCGTACCACGAGATGCTGATGTTAGCCTGGGCCGGCATCTGCCGCCTTTTTTAAACGTGGGGTCAGGTCCGTTTTTCTCCTCAGCAGCACTCTAATGGACGCAAAGATTCAGAATATTGAGTTCGGTATCGCTGCCGTGGTTTCGCAATGCAGACTTGCTGTGCAGTGGACTGCGCCAACAGAGGTGCGAGAAGCAGAAACTTTTGTTTGCAGTTGGACGTGGTACGCATGGCAGGAAAGGAGAAAGGTATTGCTCGATGGAACTAGACGCAATGAGTTTCGGTTGAAGGAAGGGCGGCTTTGTGAGGCAAGCGCTTCCCCTGCTACATTCGGATTTTATGGCGACACATTTGTATGGAGCTAATCTTGCGACACCCGAAACGATTTCACATGTTGGGGAAATGTGGCAACGTAGCACGTCTGCTATCGCGGCTATACTGACCTAGCTTACAACGGCATTTAATTCCCTTTTGCACACGCACTTGAGAGCTCAGCATGAGACACAACCAAGAATATTACTTGCTTCTACTCAACCTTCTAATCACGCACTTCCAAGTTCTGCTTGGAGCACTACCGAGAACGTTCCTTGTACTTATGTAGCCGATAGGTCGAGAAGCAATATAAATAAATAAATACAGCTGGCAGATCAACTATTCATTAATTTAAAATAAGCTGAAGAGTTTTTCTTTTTTTTTGTAAAAGGTATTTGGGTGATTTTGACTTATTCGTGCTTGGTGAATTCAATTCTCAGAAAGGTTCACTTATTTCTTTATTTTATCTTCAGGGCAAGGGGCTTAACCCGAAATGATTACTATGCGCAGAAGAAAAATCGAAAAAACGGAACTGGTCTCCGGAGCGGTAGGCCATTGGCTGGTCACGCTTGGTGCGCCAGTACGATCGAACGGTACATGTCGATTCTCAGTTGCTCTTTTGCTTGCGGGAGTAGACGGGCGTCGATGCTTTAGCTGCTGTATAAGGGTTCATCTTCCTATTTTTTCTTTAGATCTTTCGGGTGATCGTGAAGGGGCATATGTTTCGAGAACTCTCTGGGTGACCAATTACGCGTTCCAACTGTTGGCAAAGCATAAACGTTGAATCCGCCGCGGTTCGGGAAGTCGAGAGGAGCTGCTTGCTCCGAAGGGTAGTGACGCGACGCAGGCGACTTCATGCGCGCTGGAAACAATAACGGCACATACTGCAACGTAAAAAGTGCGGACAATAAATGAAGTACTGTTGGTAAGAAGAGACATGCCGGATGACCTAAACTGCTTCCAGAACGGTCGTCAGAGGACAGCGATTCGACTCAGTTCGGTCTTCCCGCATGGCAGCTGCTGGACACGTGCAGTGTGCAGGCTGCTTTCTTCAACACTGCTATTTGCGACTAAAATTCCCTATAGGAAGCGCCACTCGTTTTCCAAAGGGACAGTTATAGTGAGGGTCGAAAATGTGGGCAGTATACCATTTGCCGAGCCTGTATATTGTACTGGCGTAACTAATTGCGACTGAAATTATTTCGGCTTATACGAGGTAGCCTGTGTGTAATCAGCGCAAATAAGTTATTTTCTTGACAAAAAACAAACAAAAAACACGGTGTTTGGCATTTATGTACGCCAGGGGGCATGCTTTAACTTGAGAACAAACCATAAACTAATCTTTATTTTGGATTTCATTTCTCAATATAGCTGTTCATTTCGGATTCTTTAATTACCTAATATGTGCCTCACAGCGTAGTTATTTAGCCAAAGAAGTTGTTTGCGTAAGATATTTTGGGGACATACGTGTCCCATCTCTATACTTCAAACTATTTAGGAGAATTAAGTGTCTATTTAAAGACATCATTTTATACACCTTAGAGGCAACATTAAATATTGTATTTGTTGCTAAAGTCAGTGCTGATATTTGTGTGTTCTTGCTGCCTTTTCTCGCTCCGATAAATATAATGTGAAATAAATGAACGGCGGGCCTGTGTTTTTGGGTGTTAAGGTGATTAATTATTTTATCATTCCTCACACCACAAGAATAACAAAATCAATGCGAATTTTCCAATATATCGCCAGGGGTGATGAGTTTAGAATACGTTTACAAAACGTTCAAACTAAGAAACGCTGTTCTTACTACAAAAGCCCAAAGCCAAAATCAAAATCAAACTGCAGAGCTTTTTTTTTTTTTTTTAGGCTATGCGTGATGCATAGGAGTTTATATTACATCCAGTGTTTGAGTCCTCGTCTATCTTGGTGGCGATGCCAAGATATTTCCATATGCTAAAAAGGACACGAAATGAGACCTTTCTGAAATTACTATTATGATTAGAAAGCGTATTTTAGGGATCGTGACGTTTATTGGGGCCTATATTGCCGTAATTTGTATTACTAATAATAATTCAGTTATGATATTTAAATATATGTTTATCAAAATCTAGTAATATTTTTTGCTTATGACCTAATTTCAAACGCGCAAGTAAGTATGGTAATCAATAGTGTGCAAATTCTGACTACTAGAGCCTACTGCAGCATTTTTTATCGAACAAGACATAAAATAAAAATAGTCGCAAATCAACGAAAACATTCTAGCTTATCTGAGAAATCCACGCAAAATTACATTAATTTCGAGTAAAGCATATGGTGCTATGAATGTCGCGACTTCTGACAGTCGACCAAACTTCAATGTCGCCGCCAATGCTTCCGAACCAAATCAACGAAAATAAAAATAAAAAAACACCAAAATTGTTTGTTTTATTTTTTAATTATCAAACTTAGCAGGATATTTAGTTTGCTTAATATTTTCGCGCAGTAGTTTTGCCAATTTCAGCCTTTCCAGTTCGAAAGAAAGCCTATTCGCTTGCACGTCGGCTCACAATAGCACGTTTCTTTAGCGTTGGAACCCGGTGAAACAGTAGTGAGCTTTAGTGTTAGGTATACGAGCGAACACAAGTACTGTGTAATCGCGTGTTCCACACTGCGCTTGCACGGAACCCAACATTTCGGTCTTAGATTGGAGCATGGTGACGACGCGCATGAACAGCGTAGAGCACGAAACTCTAACGCAAACGTACGACACATGCTTTAATGCGGAATACTAAAACTTTCTAATCAGGTACCATCCCACACCGGCTGGAGAAAACATTGGGATAGTGTAGAGTGTTGTTGGAATTCGAAAATCATATTTCGCGAGCCATTGTCGCAAGCAGTATCGCCGTGCCGGCGATACTGCTCACTACATAGCTTCTCGTTTCCGCCGCTGGAGGGCGAGCAACCAGCTGGAGTCAAGTATAGTGGCCTAGAATAGATGCCTAAACCGCTATGAGGCTGGGTAGTAAAGAGCTGTTCCCCGGGCGACAGAAAGCTTTCTCTCAGGTGAGGCCGAGTCGCCATCCTGCCAGCGCGAAATCCATGTGTGCACAGTTGCAACCAACCCCCCCCCCCTTTTCCTCCACGCCTCCCGCAACTATGACTACACGAATAGCTGTGTAGAAGGGCCAGTAGTGTTTAGCAGCAAGAATAAAGAAACACGCGTAGACACGTGAAGTACCTGGAATAGTTGTGCTGTCTGCTGCGTTTTTGTTGTCGCCTATTATTACGCGTTTACAGCTTCATACGAGCAAGAGGCGTGGTTGTGCACCCGGTAGCTTTTATTTCGATGTCCAAGCTCTAAGAGCCTTAAAGCCTATACAGTTATGTACCGTTCTTGAAATTTGTTGGCTGCATTAGACCACCACCGTGCGTTATCGCTTGTCTGATCAAAAATGTACTTTGATGAGACCCATGTTACAACACACAAGATTACCTTGGAGTTAGTATTTTCGAAGAAAAGTGGGAAAACTGGGCAATTTTAAACCTTTCAAGTTAATATCGTGCAATCATGCGTAAACTTGATACAAAAAAAAACAACATAATTTTAAAAAGTAAATTCAGAACAGCAAGTTCGATCACTTTATTTTCGGAAAGCACTCTTCGGGAGAATGGGTAAGTATGGAAGAAAACCTTATTCCAATATGCATGTTAACGTTTACGAAAAAATTATCCGTGCCCTCAGAATGTACTAGCATACTGTAAAAGAAGTTCATGCTAAAACAAGTTGCACTGCGAAAGTCGTTTAATGAATTGCGTGCCCACTTATTAAAAAAACTGTCCTCCACTACCAAGTAACTTGCTATCGGAGGTTATAAAGAACAATTGGGTAGCGGAGTTAATTCGGGTAGTCCGGTCGTTTAGAGCGAACAAGAAAGAAACTAAATAAAACACTAATACCAGTATATTAACATAGAAAAAGTAAAAAATCCGCTCTTTGTCTACATTATCGCGGTCTTTACAGCAGACTGTCCAATACGAGGGGGACCCAAAAGAAACCGAACTAAATTTTTTTGCACTTATTTATTCCCATTTCAAGTACAAACGTTCAATCTCCTTCAAAGTACTGTCCACTTGCACTAATACACTTGTCTAATCTTTTAATCCATGTGTCGAAACATTGTTTAAATTCATCTTTTGTGATGCTTGACAGCGCCTCCGTCGTTTTTTTCTTCACCTCAGCAACGTCAGCAAAACGCTTTCCTTTCATTTCTCTTTTCATTCTAGGAAACAAAAAAAAGTCGCACGGGGCAAGGTCGGGTGTACGCCGTTTTTAACAGTTCAATAGTTTCTGTTCCACTTTTTCCGAGCAAAAAACAGAATTTAACCGCCGCACGCTGTTCACAGAAATCAGACATTGCAAAAACGACGCCCACACGAAACACTTGTCACTATAAACCCAGCCGCAACTAGTCCTAACCTTCTTCGAGGACGGAATTAGGCCTAATGACTCAGCAATGTTCGCTCTATCAACTCCTGGCGGCAAAACGCGGTACTGCAAAAGCTCTGCTTAAAAAAGAATTAGTTCGGTTTCTTTTGGGTCCCCCTCGTACTAATACCGTAAGAGATTTTCTTTAAAATGGTAGGCTGATAAAAGGGAATTTTAAAAGAACGTTCCCGCAGCCTTCTAAGCACCCGGATAGCGCTCCGTAATCCGCCACAAGACCTTGAGCTATGCAAACAAGTCTGGCGGCGCGCATGCGCAGCTGTGGCGTTTTTATTAACGAATGCCATAGCGGAGGAGAAAAGCGATCTACTACAACTCCCTAATTACTGTCTAGTTTCGACTCGTTTTCTGTGTGCTCTTCGGATGCGCAAAAATAACATCTTACGTAAAAAAAAAAAATATCGGCAGAGCGTTGTGTTAAAGGCGAGATTTTTTGTCTCAAGCCCATACATTGTTTTTGCCTCCACCATCTGAAACACGTTCCTAACAGGCTCCACGTACTGTGCCTGCTGGTCGCACACTTCTCTCGTTGACATCTCGGTGTTAGCGTGAAAAAAGCGGTAAACAAAATGTGCAACCGACCCGAACTCAATTTGTTTTTTTCTTGCAGCCGACGGCTACACCGGAAAGCGGCATCGTAAATCGCTGCGAGCCAGCTGCTTTGGGGCCCTAAAAATGCCGCCAACCAATGAATAAAAAATAATAAAAAATCACGGCGTATGATCGAGTGGATGGCACAATCAATCAACGTATTGAAACAAGCGCTGTGCCGCGTCAGAAACACGACGGCTCTGAACGTCGACACGAGCAGCTTATGAGTGATGCGCGGCCAGTCGCGGCTGCTCGCTCAGCCGGTTGTTTCCAGGCGTCGGCTGACGGGCGGACGGCATGCTCCATCCACTATATCCTTTCCCTTTACTTCGGACAGACGTGCTCTCAGCGCTACTTCGATGGCGTTCTGGCGGCTAATCCGCGTGTAAAAGGACACAACGAATGATATATTTCCGAGGAGGGGCTGCTCGAGTGATTTTTCACATATTTAGAACAGATTCAGCTTCTCTTTAAGTACCAATATTTTACTGGGCCACTACATGGAACATTATTCTAATGCAGGGCTTTTTGCGAGTGGTCTGAAGAAACTTCACTTCCACGCATTTACCCTAGTGGAAGCTGCTCTTACATGAAAAAATTATATGGCAAGACCCGAAACTTGTAGAAACGAAAAGGGAACTTGAGCTAACGCGTCAAGAAGAGAGAAAAAGAAAAAAAATCTCGGGTCCAAAAAGTATTTTGATTTTATCGCCAAGAAACGTCCGCGCTCGTTCCGTTGTTTCTCTGCAGTCTGTCGTGATGGTGATCAACGCGGTAGCACCTCGTTTAGAATTTCTCTGAATATGGTTCGTGACGTGGTTGTCGGGTACTGAATTGCGCAGAATATTTGTTTTCCTGTCTCAATAACAGAATCTAATCATATTCAGTTGCTTTTTCTTTTAATTCTGCATTTTTCTGAGAAAACTAATGCGAATCCATCTTGTAATAAAATAATTATTTCCAAACTACTCGTGGAACTTTCTAGTGGGAATTAAAATGTATGAACGGTAAATATTCCATTCCAAAAAACAAAACAAAAGAATAAAAAAATGTTGTAGTGTTCTTGAAAAGGTGTTTCCTTTAAACGTCGTAGGCCGGGAGGGGAAACAGGAGAGGAAATGTACCTCCCCTGCCCCACCCCATAGACAGGAGGAACAGGAATTCGGGCGTGGGGAGAAGGTTCGCGTCACTCTTCCGCATACAACTTTTCCACGAAGGCATCCCCAACTCGAATCCCTGTGCTTGAAAACATGGTTTCGCTCCCTTCACGCTACTGGGAATATTTCCGTTTTCATCGCCCCTGTTACTCATCCTTGCTTTTACTCATCTGTACATCTTTTTTTATATTCCAGATAATGCCTTGTCCGTCCTCGTACCGGATATGTAAGGTAGGCGTTGCTAGGGCAAGTGCAATAGGAAAACAAGTCTATACCGGAAATTGAATTACAAAAGAACAGATATGCCGCAAACAAAAATAAACAAACATCATAATTTCAGTGGCGAGCTGCGAATAAAGCGGGCGGATTGCTTTTATTTTGCAATTGCCCAACTGAACCAACCATTCTGCCCTTTACAGCCTCGTACAGACAGAGGAGAAAACACCAGTGCAAAATGAGCAAGCCATTCCCCAATGCTTTGCCAGAGAATGTCGTTGTTTACGCAGATGAACACAGCAGTCCCTTGCACCCCGTCCTGGAAGGCCTGCTTGAGGTTCGTAAATAATTTCCTTGCGAGAAAATAATTGAGCACGTGCTCGTTTCATTATATGGGAGCTCCGAAGGTTGTTTTTGTTTTATTGAAATACCCACACTAAAGATATTTTCGGAATACACAGGTTTTGCTCTCACCGCCATGCTATTACCGAATGTCTGTAAATTCAACATATTTCCTGAGAAAACGGTCAATGAATGTGATGCGAAAACCAACTTCTTAAGTTATTTCCGTCTCCGATGGACTGACATCACACTTTCTTTGACTAGCTAGTCGAGTGGGTAGTCTTAAAATAACAATGTATTTCGCGCGTTATTTGTTTTCCTAGCGTGAGCTGTAACAGCATTTCTTTGACATCATCAAACATCTAGTAAGCATTCATGAACAAACTCTACTGCCTATACGTTACACCTAACGTAGGCTTCTAGTGTTTCCAATAGAGCGCCTCAAATGTCCGCCAGAGCTCCTAACCCTCAAATGTTCAAAACTTGTTGAAGCATAAAATAATGTCGAGCGATGGTTACTTTCAAATAACAGTTTCAGAGGTTCACCCGAAGCAATGTTTATTTATTACCATAATACTTGGCTACGATTTCCAATTAAAATGTTTTGTTGGAAACTGCATAAGTGTTGTTACGACAGCGTCGACTGATAAGGGCGTCATTTGTATGTGATTCAAAGCTTTATAGCGTCTTAGGTACTTCATACTTCTATTATTTATAAACATTGAGCCCCGGACGTGTTTGTTGTTATTTATTTCAATGTGTATACATTTTAGTACTAATGACTCTTTGCTGGGTTCTCTAGCTTGTTAGGACATTCCCAATGAATCTGCTCCAAGAAGAAAGCGAATTTTTCAGATATATATAGGAGTTAATGAGATTAAATAATAAAGATTGTGCTCTTAAGGCTTAAAATTCTACTACCAAAATATAACCATAGTAAACGTTTAACAAAATGTCCAAAAAAAGATCGAATACAAATAATTGCATTAAAATCTAAGCTTTCTAGATATACACTGTGGAGGACCTCTTAAAAGAGATGCTAAAGAGCAGCTTCAAGGGGTCTGAGCCCTATGCAAGAGAAGCAAAACTCATTTTGTACGTTAATATACATGCAATGAAAAGCATTATAAAATATAATTAAATATCAGTTAAAATGAATAATATCTTTCAGAAGCTATAAATTTTAGAAGAGTAAAAAAAAAACTAAACATATACAATAAAGCATTCGACAAACTAGATGAAATAGGAACAAACTTCAGCGATCAAGACATAACATATGTTGCTTTCATTTAGTCGCCATTTACTTATGCTTGATGGAACATGGTAATGGCATTAGTGGGAATAATAATATATGTTACCAAGCGTTCAGCAATTTAACAACAACATGATATTGCCGGCGCATTCATTATTGGTAAGCTCACAAGTCCAGTGAAAGAAATCAAGTGATGACGAAGATGGGAAACAGTTAGAGTAAAGGTGGTACACATAAATGTAATGAAAGCTAGTTTATATGTAGAAGATACATATTTTGTATGGTAAACTTTTTAAACATTCGAAATAATACGTCGCTGTTGTTTAGAGCAAGGTAATACTAATTCGGGTCATTTTGTTGTTACGTCCCAAAAAAAACTGCAAGAATTTAAAGGGTAATTAAGAAAGCATACGCAAGGTCGAGTGTATTTATAACGGCAGGGCGCTGCGGTACCTGGCAGCTCTACCAACTGTACGTGAAATAAACCTTTGGTTGGTTCTAGTTAGTTTATATCATTTAAAAGCACCTGTTCTTGCCGTACGTGTTTCGTGTTTCGTTCATGATATAGATCGCTTTTTTTAATTTTAGATGCTTGTGCAAGTTTGAATTTGTTAAATATTCAATATGTTAAGTAATTCCGTGATATATGTTCAGAAGAAAAAAAACAAAAAAACATGGATAGGTATTTATGCTTATGCGAAACGTCAATTTGCGTAGTTCTGCATTTTATGGAATTTGTAATGCTTACTAGTATTTTTGCTGTTCCAAATAAATATTAGGTTGACTTCGATACGCTAATTTTCGTACGTTGATCTGGGCCCATGTAATACTTAAAGGTAAATTGGTCTTTTTAGGAAGCACACCAGTACACTCACCGGAATTAGAATATTTTGTATTGCCTGCATAAATTATAAATTGAACGTTAATAATAATATTTAAAGTATTACTCAAGTAAAAATTATATAGTAATGTCCAAATATGCTGCTTTGGCCGACATTACACATATTCAAAGATCAGGGGTGATCAATAATTGCACAACCTTGGCGATTACATAAATATGATTTGAACAACATACATCGCATACCTAGTATACCATACTCACTTAACTCTGCTTGCATAGTTTAGCAGACATTGACGTAAAAAAAACCTATGGAAGTCGATAAATATCCTAAGAGTAAAAAGATGTTTAGCAATATTATGTAATACCGTTATTTGTGTAAAAACAATCACTGTGTGAAGTTACAACTTCAAAACCAAACTAAAAATTCCTGGGTACGGATTATTTTACATAAACGAAGACTGTTCAAGACGCATATAATAATTGTATCAAGTGCATTGATGAAATTTGAAGACCAAATACTAGTCTGCCATTCTTCAGTTTACATACTATAATTGCCTTAAAAATAAACAGAACGTTAGCTAGCTTCATAATTTAAAATATAAGCCAACAGCTAAGCGTAATTTAAAAGATATGTTACGCGAAAAAGCATAAGATTTATTATAAACTTGAGAGATTTACTTTTAATTAATTAATATGAAACATTTTGCTGTTGCTCAGTTTCATAAAATATCCCTCGTTCATTGTTTTTTGTAAGTAGTATTATCAAAAGTACGAACAAATGTTAAAAGATTGTGAATGATAGGTCTTGCAAGATCCCCTAAAAGTTCTAATTGAATTATACGCCCAAGGCTGCTCCATACGGACATTTATTGAGTTTTTTTTTATTTTTATAAATCATCATAATCTAAAAGAGCTTGTCGGATTCCCTGTTTCGGGAGGAATATAATTTCACAAACATAACATTCCTATTCAATGCTATGACTATTGGTTAAACCAAATATGAACCTTGAATTTGAACCCAATTTCTAAACCTAGGTACCAGACCAGTCAAATGTTTTGTTAAAAGAATTGCAGTAAACGATCCTGTTAGGATACGTTATTTCAATTAAAAATTTCTATTGGTACAGACTTAGTCATTGTGTCGTATACACATGGGGAAGAATGTATAGTTGACGTCAACAATGCGGTTTTTTTAAATAATTTTGTCGGATAAAAACGTTCGTTCTAGTTCGTATATGTTATTGTTCTTGAAGCAAAGCCGCATCCCAGCTCGCACAACATGTCGGCCAACACTGGGCTTACATCGGCCAGTACAGGGACGTTGACGGCGGAGCCTGGCAAGTGGAGGCCAGGCTCGACCGCCTGGTTTCCGGTACTGGTCAACGTAGGCGCAGTGGTGAGTGACATGCTTTGCAACCTCGGATATATCGCATATATGTAAATTTTATAGAAATTACAGTGAAGGTGCAAGTGAGCTGGTAAACTTTCAACATTGTAAAACCCGAGACGTAGGACAAAAGGAGAAGAAAAAGGAGACAACACAGACCTGTGTCTGTGTTGTATCCTATTTTCTTCTCCTTTGTCCTACGTCTCCGGTTTTACAATGTTGAAAGTTCGCACATATATATTTTTGCGCTACATTTATAAACGGCAGTTCATTGTTGTAATATATTTTTTGCTGTCTGCTGCTGCAAGCGACCGAGCGTAGATTTAATGTAATCAAGCCTCCGTCATGTGGTGTGCGATTTTTGTAAAAACGTAAAAAAAATCACCGTCACACATACTACATCAGGGCCCAAAACAGCGCGCGTTGCCAACTGCTACAAGACGGAAGTGCTTGTGAAAACCGCAAAAAGACAGCGATGATTTTATTATACTTTATGCACCTTCCCCGCAAAATATTTTAAAGGCGTGTGCATCGATGGGCTGGCCGATGTTGCTGACAAGCCGAAAAATTCTTCAGTTAAAAAAATAATCGCACTATGAAAAGAAAAGAAAATCTGAAAACGACACTTGATAATAAAACAAAAAGAAATATTGGAAATGAATAATTGCTTTGAGGTCCACAATATACTCATAAATAATTGCAAGTATATTGCTCCACGACGCGCTTGGCGAATATTTATTTTTAGGAAGTGGATATTCTGCCGGCAGCCGGCAGAATAACCCGGGAAAAAAGTACGGCAGTTGTGCCCCATTGGGTCTCCTATAAAACGAATTGGGAACACGGCTGTTTAAAGTTGTAGTCTAGCTCAGTGGTTAAGGTGTTTAACTTATAGGGTGTAGGACCCTAGTTCGATACCCCGTATTTCCTTTTTTTTTTGCTTTTTTTTTCAAGGTTTGTTTTGTTGTGTAGAGACATTTGGCGATATTTACAACATATATTTTTTTTGGATTACCACTGAAAATAAATAAATAAGGCGAATGTTGTCGACGAAACTTCGCTATAGACTCCCTTTCCGGCGGTGAATGGAGGACAGCGGGGCTTGGGCCGCCGCGAAGCGGCGTGTACTGGTAGGCCGATTCGGTCAATATTTTTCTAATGAGCAGCCGGAGACTGTCGCCGCGAAGCGGCGTGAACGCAGGCGGGGGGATGTGTTAACGAGCTCCTCAGTGATACACGCGCCGTCCGAAACTGCCGGCATTTTTTTCCCAGGGCTCTTTTGCCGGCTGCCGGCATAATAGTCTCACCCTTATTTTTATACTTGTAATTATTTTAATCATTAAAAATGGTAGGAAACAAAGCTTCATGGAGTTTTCTTAGATGAAAAGGTAAACGCATTTTGTTATAAAGGCTTATGGCCAAAGGAGTAAAATTTACTGGTCATTCTCCTCATGGATAGCAGAATTGTGCAAGATCGGTGTATGCTTGCACAGCACTTACGGAAAAAACACCGATCAAAAATTATCCTTGATATATGGTAAAAATATGTAGTTACCTGTTTAGACAACAGGAGTTTAGTCCAGAGTATGGCGATAGTGTTACCCACTGTAGGTGGAAAACGTCGCTGGTACATAACCATTCCTGGCGAGGTGTCTTTAATGTGTGTCACGCCGAAGGCCGAACTGATACAAGACAATAGACCTGGTAGGATTTTCATCTATATCAAATTCGGCAGGGGTGAGGAATGAACCCAGATCCCAGGCCTCTTGATGAAATCATAAGCCGGAACGGACAGCCGACAACAACGCAAACACACAAGCAAGAACGAAGAAGGTCACCCACATTTAGCAGAAACCTTGCTATTGCCTATGAACAGTAGCTTGTTGTAGCGCGCCCACCAAACACGGCGCAATATTTTTCTCGACTCCGACAGAAAACACTTTCATTACCGAAATACGTTTGTGGTTTGTTAGATCATGGTAGCTTGGAGCAGTAAACTTCCACTTTAGGAGAGTGAGTTATAAGGCGCGAAATATTTTATATCAAAAACCTATTTTCAAGATCCTGAATTAAAAATCGTGAAGTCAGCTGGAGCTTGAAGTTCAAATTGGTTGCCATGAACGGAGTACCATTTGCGGTGGAAAACCACGGTCGGTAAATGCAACGCAATTATAGGAAAACTCGAATGAACGCATTTTGGAAGTCAGGCCTCCAGCACTCTCTACATTTTACCGTAACTTGGCAAACGGTGAAGACTGTGGCCGCATTGAGCTAATCAGCGTGTCAGAGCGATCAACCTGACAAATGTTTCTCCTTGAGACTTAGCTCTGCGCAGAGCTGTTACGTGTTTCTCTCCATGCCTCTGATTTGCTCGAAGTGGCCGTCGATTTCACTCATGGCCACGGAAGGAAACAAAAAAGGTGGGTGGGCTAACAAAGTGCGAGGTCGGAGGAAGATGGTCAAAACTGCTAAGCTTCCTCCCAAGGACAGGACGCTTAGCTGCTTTGTCAGCGCTTCTCGGACTAAAAGTTGTAAAGGTCTCAAAGGGTGAGGGCGTCCGGCAAGGAGGCCGACCACTCAACCTACCACTTCGCAGCGTATTATGCTATGCGCTGCGGCGGGTCCAACTGTTGGCTGCAACCGTTATTCGGGACTCACAAAGGGAGCACACGGACACGCCGAATGCAAGGCATAATCGGGCGTTTATTTTACGTGTTAGCACATACAAATAAGAACACGTTAAGGGATGACAAGGAAGGAATAGACCTTGTCGATCCTTCCCGAGAGAGGGCGCGGAGGTGGGCCGACAGGGAGGGTCGGGCCACACGGTCGAACAGTGTGATGTCCCCGCAAGCAGTCCCCTAGACCGGGAAGCTAGGCCCCCTCTCTCTTTCTTGCTCTCTGCTGGCGGCCTCAGCCTCGGACCCAAGGAGGTCCAATCGCCAAGGGGACGTTTCGCGTGTCCCCGCAAAGTGGTGTGGGGGGGGGGGGGGGGGGGGCACGGGGCGAAGCATGCGATGCGAGAGTAAGCAGGCAAGATGGCTGCTCCTCCAAGGCACGAAACAGGGCGCTCCGGCTGGCAGTTGGACAGCTCGGGGTGCTTTTCCCGCGGCCATTGGGCCTAATCAGGGAAGTGAGCGGGCGGCTCCCACAAAGTACATATGATTCCGGGGTTGTTGTTTTCTCTCCTTTTTTTTTCAACGTCGGTTTTGAATTGGTCAGTATCCCGAAATACCTGACAGTCATAGCCGATTCACAAATTATATTCAAGTTACTCAGCAAAAAACGACGGCGCATACGATTTGTCAGAATGGCGTCGCCGCTACTCATTCAAAAACCAGATGTCGGTAATAGTCGGTTGAATCAAAGTGGCATCGGCACCACCTTTCCGACCGGTCGCCAATGTTGGTGCATTGCGTGGTGCCTCTTGGGCTTATTTAATTACCTTCGAATAAAAATGACATCGCTATCATGATATTTTACCCACTCGGAATAAACATTCCGTAAACTTTAAGCTTTTGGCAACAGAACATTTAGTTTTAGGCACCTAGTTATCCATATTAAGCATACTTTTTGCTGTACTGATTATATTAAGGGAACAATAGAGTTCCGGTTTAACATTTACTGATTAGCCTGGTTAAAAAGGTAGTTCCTCCATTCACGTTTGCAGTGGAAATCTTATTTACTTCTTAAATTTTCAGTATAGTCAAATCACGATTCCTTATCAGAGTGTGTACTCATAAGAGTTGTGCCATTCAAAGTAAAACCTGAACCTTCACTGCAGGGCCCTCCTGATTCCCTTACGCTTCCATCTAAATGTTTTATTTTGTTTTACTTTAGCAATTATACGCTTAGGGCAAGAGCCAAACGTTGTTATATTTCTTTCCTTTTTTTAATATTAACGACCTTGTCTTTGTCATAGGTTTTGGGGAGTGCTCATTTGTTTTGTTCCTTCTGCATGCAGAAAACAGAAGAGCACCCGAAAAACTATATGATGAGCACAAGAAGTGTCCTGCGTCTACTGCACACCCTCATTAAGGCAACCGGGGCCAAGCGATTTCTAGACATCGGTGAGTAATATTCGTGACGCGTCTATCTGATATCACCAGTTACCAAATACTGAATAATGGTAGACCCAGCCAAGACCCACGCCATCTATTGCCACTATAATTTCTGTTCGAATGTCTACTTTCCTTTATTCACTTCAGCCTTTTTTGCGAGTTAATTTTGTTTATCCCCAAGACAGTTCGTGCTGTCCATTTGCTTAATATGTTTCAACTATATAGCAAACAACCCAAAAATAGGGTAAATTTAATTCTACACCAATAATAAAGCAACTAACCTTGCCACCTTACTGCCCGTCTCATGTCGGACTGTGAATTTAGTCTTACCGTCTCCAGATGATTAAATCTAATTATAAATGTCTTTATTTCTCAGATTACAATTAAGAGTGCAAACTTAGAACCTCGTTTCATGGGTTGCTGCTTACTAGTGTTAATATATCTGAATAATATCGTTTGCCCCTGTTTCACAGGTATTTAACAGGAAATTTGGGCTCAAAGCTAGCAAAAGTAATTACTGCCCTTCCATTTTCTTTTGGAAAGCATTCTTTCAAATTCAAACTTATTGCCGTCCCTTGAGGTTACTTCATGATGGCGAAACTTAAAATGGTTATTTATCTCGAAGAAAAAAAAACACTGTTTAGCGAGGGCACCAGTGCTTCCTCTTCTAGTTTAACAGTGCTTTGAAGCGGTTGATTATGATAGAAAATATATAATGCTTTATTGTTTCAATGCTTGTACATAGATTATTAAAGGGCACGTTTGATTGAATTTATGTACAATTGGATAATTATGTAAGAACATCTACGGTGTCCAGCCGATGTCACATTGTTAATGTGGTCATTCAGCAGCATATATAAAATTTGTTTTGTTTTTTACGATTAGTTACGTTGAGTCCGCCTTCCCTAGGTAATGCGAGATGAAGTTTGATACTGTAGAAGTAAGCAAATACAATTATCGCTAAGCTGTACGGAAATGTTTTCTTCTCATAAATATAATTTTTCGTTGTAGTGTTGAGTGGCATAATAGCATAAAACATAAATAATGACTGACTTCAAACGCCTTTAATATCACTGTTGCAAGTTTATGTAAGCAGCGTCTAGATTTAAGGCAGTAATAAAATAGTTAAATACATACGAGGGAACGTGAATAATCTAGATCGCGCGGGTGATCTACCTCTCGTCCTAATGGTATTTGGCTAAATGATACCTAAAACACTCGCCTTTCGGGGGCAAAAGATACCCGAGTGATAGGGGCTTTCATACGTTAGAGCGACCTATTGTTTAGGGCTATATGGTTCATGACACACTAGATGCAGCCGTAACAATTCCAGTATGGTATTGTAACTAAATTTGTACCTTCATTTAAGGGTTTAAAAATTTTCACTAAGGCCATCTTACTTGCCACATAGCTCAAAATGTGCACTTGCTTGAGCGCCTAAGTAATTGTTGCTTCACAGCCTCGAAATGTGCTTTTACGATCGCTGGTCATTAATAATTGTGCTGCAGACATTTCTTGCCGCCGTCGTGAAAGCAGAGCTCGGTCTGCCGAAAATTAGCAAATGCGACAAGGTCAGGCTACGGTCTCTCAGTTCCTAGTACATCCCGCATGCGCGGGAATTTCAACTGTCTGTGCTTGCTGGCAGGTGCGTTGATTAGGCGCGAAATACCCGTGCAGTGAAAGGAAAGTTGAACAGAACAGCGCACAAAAATACGAGGACAGAGAAAAGGAACATGCAGGACACACAAGCGCTGACTCGCAACTAGAATTTATACAAAAAAGGAAGAAGAAGAGGAGGACGTTCTTAAAGACACACAGGGCACGCACTGCGTGTCACACGCGACACAACACCATTTAACTACAATGTCTGTGCCCCATAGTCCGATCTAAAAACAAGGTTTCGGTTTGAAGTAGTGTCACTGATGGGTGGCTAACACAGCAGTCCCCCAGGCTATTGATACAATGTGCTTCCAAGATTTCGCGAGTCGTCTTGTCTCGATAATGTCCAATTATTGTTGTGCCGTTAAGGATCGGAGTACACGAGCAGGAATTGCAATGAACGGGAAGGTGACCACCCACCGTAGATTTTAGTGAACGATCATGCTCGAGAAGGCGATCGTTTAGGCACCGTCCAGTTTGGCCCACATAGCTTTTACCACACGTTAATGGGATTTTGTACACCACGCCAATTGAACATGGAACATAAGGGTGAGCTGCTGATTGTAGGAGGGGGCCGAGGACTCGTCAAGCTGCATTTATGCAGCATTTTTCCTCTGGTCTCCTTCCATCATGCATGTGATGGAGAAATAAACATTTATTTATTATTTATTTATTTACAGTGGCGTTTCTGGCACTTGTTTTTGTTGAGGTTATCCGCTATCGAGCGAACCTTTGAACAGATTTGCGCCATTCTTTTATGACACGCACTGCGTGCCCTGCGTGTCTTTCAGAACGTCCTCCTCTTCTTCTTCCTTTCATGTGTAAATTCAGTTGCGAGTCAGCGCTTGTGTGTCTTGCATGTTTCTTTTCTCTGTCCTTGTCTTTTTGTGCGCTGTTCTCTTCATAATGTCATCATACCAACTCGCCCAACTTGCAACACTTCTGAAAGGAAAGTTATCTATGGCATTGGAGTGAAAATGAAAAGTTGAGCAAAAACAAACTTTTGCACAGCACTCATCGACACGTACTGCCAGGTTAAAAGCTTCCAAGATGGCGTGTTTTTTTTCAAAAGGGCCGAATATGTCAAGTCAAACTTTATTACTGCTATTTCCCTTGTGATGAAAACAAGTTTTTTTTATTTTACAAACGGCAAATAACGCTGTTTTGTAATGCGTATGTATGTTCCTTAGAAGTGTATGCAATACTAATATCCTCTAGCCCTGATAACTGAGAAAGTGACATCGCAACTTGGTGTTTCATAATTAAAGCCAAAATCTGGAATTTTTGTTTTCAAAAATATCTATTGAATCGCCGGCAGTATAGTGTGTACTTATTCTTCCGATATGATGTTATAAACTACTCATTTATCATTTGTATACAGTCGAAGGCTAACAATTAGTTTATCAAATGTATGAATTGTGACAACTATCGGGGAGTTTGCAGCCTGGGCTCAGAAAACTCACGACGAACGACAAGCTATGCAACATGCACTAAACCAAATGAACGTATGGTGAATCACGAATTCCGAAGGCTCTTGAACTGAAACACAACACAATTGTAAAGGCCTTCACATATCTGATACTGTTTTTCCCTGGTACCAGACTCTCAACAAATATTTGGTTAGTTTGTGCTGTGTGTGTGTGAAAGTGACACTTAGAAAATTCTAAAAATACACTGTACTCCTCAAACGTGGAATAGTCTTCTCGCTGACAGATTTTGAGTAGTTGGAACCGCTGGATGCGCGCAACCCCTGGGATTTCCCTTTGAATCTTGAGGGGTGGTTACCGCCTTCTACCGTTGCGGACACCCGTCGACACAGCGGAGGGAGCCGTCTTTGTTGTCTGGATTAAACCAGCATCTCGGTGCGCCGGCGGGAGCCTTCTCCCCTGGCGCACAGCGAAAGCCTTACATTCTGGACAGCGCAATGCGCAGGCGTTCTCCCTGACGCTGGGTGTCCCCCACCGCTAGTGAAGGATTTGGCTCTGTACGCGAGCTGTGTAATGGAGATTGGCGGAGTCGAATGCACCTCCCCATTAAACGTTTATATTTAGCATCATTCTCATTTACGACTTCCGTCATCATCGCAATCGTTTTATTCGGCGCTTTCATCACTATATATTTCGTTTTGCTGTCCGCCTAACGCCAGTGCAGAATAGTGAGCTGGGACGAAATTCAAGGTAAACCCCGTGACTTTCTGTCGTTAAACCCAATCAATCGAGCGACTTTCACATATTACAAGGCTATGAGTTGATCATGCTCACCAGCCATATAATCCCAGCCGGCATTATTCTTTCTTTCATTTCCTTAATTTCCAGGTGTTTTCACTGGATGCAGTTCTCTGCGGCTGCGCTAGCTTTGCCGGATGATGGTCACGTGGTTGGACTTGACATTTCCATGGAATTCGCTGAAATTGGAATGCCGTTTTGGAAACAGGTACTGGTGTGACCCATATTTATACATTTAGCTAATACAAGAGTGTATAACATAGAGTCCACCGTGTTTAGGAATAAAACCGGTAAAATCCGCATCTTGCACATACCGGAAAAACAGAAACTTTCAATATGGCGACGACAAAAATGAATGCACTTTAATCCTCTAAATACTGTTAGATACGCACAATGTGCAGCGCGCTTTGGGCGGCGCTTAACTAACGTGACAGTAATCCGGTGTTACGTGACACCGTGACGTCAGATAAGGTCATTGTCAACGTTATTAGATTAGCTCAGTTACGGAACTGCTCATAGACGCTGCATGCACGAACAGTACCCCCCTCCCTCACCACGACTCGCCTGGCGTCGCTCGACACGCCGCCGGACGGCTGCTTTGGTAACTGCAGTGTATTCTATGCAAGGAGATTATAGGGAATCGGGATACGTACGTTTCAAAGCACGGCGTCTAGATGGCGCTTCAGCTCTGCTCTTTGGAACGCACAGTTATGAAACGAAAATCTAGATGGCGCTTCGAACGACGGCAGGCGGATTGGAATGAGTGAGTGGAGGTACCCCTTCCGCGGGAGTTCCACAACTGAGGTAATCTAGTAACGTTGGTCACGGTGTGACGTAACCTCACGATATGAGGTCATGATATCCCATGACGACTGTCATGTGGATGACGTCATGAAAACACCGAAGGCTTACATGACACATGTACAAGGTGTTAATTCTTACCGAGTCTCTACAAATTTGTTGAAAAACATCGTGATAGCTACACTAGTCTAGTATATGCAGGGGAGTTATACGTTCATGTGGACGTAATAACCGGAATAATCCTTTCGATAGGTTGCAGTAATTAAATAGGATTGTTAATTAATGTTTTGATTTGTGAAAATTACGTTGTTTCCAATTATAACTCGGTGAGCGTCATCGAAAACCACAAAATCATTCACATTTTACACCATTGTAAGCGTCTGAGAAGCGTGGTAATGCGCTAGAGTCACCACTTGCGCAACAGTCGCAAAGCTGGTGGCTCAGAAACGCGGATGGTAACACCACCGCGAGCTTATCATCCGTGTTTCCGCGCTTCCAACCTTGATGCCATTGCACGAGTGCTAAATTTAGACCACCACCGCGCATCCGATGCGGTCCAAACCTTTCTCAAATTTACTGATTTAATGATTTTCTATCACGAGCAGCAAGTTTCAAATTGGGACTGTATGGTTATTTTCAAAAATCATACAAATAATAAACAAATATTAATTTGTGTTCGACTTACAACCGCTTTACACCCCATTTGATGTTTCGTTGGCCGTATATGTAATAACTCGCCTGCTCAAAGGGCGATAGTGTAGCTTTGACGACTTTTAGACCAAATATGTGAATATTAAGAAAAAACACCCTACATGCATTCTATAGGCTTATGCTATGCTTACATGGTGACATACCATGCTAGAGCAGTTCAATTGTCACACAAAGTTTAGCGCTGAGGCTGCATTCCCCGTGTTGCACAGTGGTTACACATTTCGCTTTCACATGTTGCACTTCCTTTACACTACTTCTAAACAATATGATATTTTGTTTAGAAACCTTTAACATTATATATATGTGCGAAAAAAAAATATCCTGAGATACTTCAGGTTCGTGTACAATCGCGCTATTTTAATATGAATACGTGCAAACTCGCCCAGTTATCCACTCTCTCAAAGTGTGCTAGTCCTCACGATGATATTTTGTTTAGCGATATTCCAGTCAGTGTGTAGGCGAGCTGCTGGAAATTTAATGTTATGATTTTAACCTAAGACTAAGGCAGAAGGAGGAAGTTTTTTTTTTTTTACACTGCAAGAAAACGTTTGTCCCTGTTATTTGTTCATCTAATGTAAAACAATCTTATTCCTCCTGCCCCTGTCGCGGCTTAAAATTATCACGGATATTTTGTTTAACCGTACCTCCGAGCTTAGCCTAAGCTCCGGGGAAGTATTGCCGGTCATGTAACTCAGAAAGCGGTACGCCACACAGATGGTAGTATTTCGGGCTGATAATTTGAACTTCCGCTGAAGAGTTGTAACACATATCTACTCTTTGATTTCATAGATTGAGCACTAGATATGTTTTTGCATAAAGAATTCACCATAAAACAGGAAGCAGGTACACAGAAGGAATATCTTAATGTCCTCAGTGCCAATTCTTGATGCATTCTTTATTGTTTATGTCAACATTATATTTTGAGTAGCTTTTTCACCATGTTTTTCTTCTTTTTTTATAGGCTGCAGTCGACCACAAGATAGATGTTCGCGTCGGTCAGGCGAGCGAATCTCTTGGTAAGCAGAGAACCAATATTATTAAATTATACGTAGCACAAATTCACAAACTGTTTCATAATTACGAGCTAAGTGAAAAATATTTTCTTACTCTAAATATAAACACGTGTTATAAATCATTAACCAGAAATGAAATGTCCTTGAAAGTGATGATCCTATAATATAAGAGATGATGCTTCTCACAAAAAGGATTATAGAATCCAAAAAGTGCAGAGCACTACACAACGTCATATTATGTATATTTAACAGCTTTTTTTAAATTATTAGTTTCTATCGTTTTTTTATAAATTAAATTAAAAACAACAACTAAGAAATTAATCTAGTAAGTACATTGAATGAGTACACATATTTTAGAATGTGTTGATAAAAGTTGTGATTATGTTTTATAGGTTATCTTTTTGATTCGCAACCTGTTCACGTTAAAAATACTTTAAATTAACAATTATCCTATGCTCTCTAATCTGTTTGTGTGAGTGTTTTGGACACAACGTAGCGTGCAGTTCGATGCCGCGGTGACTGTCTCCCGTGAAAAAAAGTAAAACAAAGATTGGGAACAAACAAATACCAATTAAAAGAAATTGAACTGATATTTTCTTCAATTTTCTCATTCTACGGCGTAATTATGTGCTGCCGCATTCAACAAACTGGTCCATCAGATAACTTTATAACAATCTACCGATTTGCGTTCTTGTGGATTCCTTCTTCTTTTTTTTTTTTCATAAATAATCTTACCACTGATTCGTTTCACGGGCGCACACCTGACTTGAAATCTCGAAAGAGTCCTTCTTGACAAGCCAATTTACTGTTTTTTTGTAAGTTGAGGCACCACCATTTAGCTCAATCACGTATTTTTATGTGTTCGAATCGTTGTGCAAGCCGGTTTGGCCAGCGACTCAAAGAGGCATCGATTGGCACACAACGTTTGTGCGAAGTAATATATTTTTTTGTTGTTGTTTTCATTTCCCAGAATTTTCTTTTGTTTTTTTTTACGAGTTGCGCTAGCCGAGTTTGCCGGTAACAAAAATGACGAACGGAAAGATCTCTATGATTCCCGCCGTTAATGGACTGTTTTAGGAGAGCGTTTCCGCGTTTTACGGTGGTCACAGTATGGCTCCTGGCGCACGCTTAACAGCATGCTTTGAAGTCACAGCATGAGCTCGCGGTAGAAATGCCGCACCGCAGCGCAAAGCAAAAACTGCCTGATCTTAATGACGATGTTCTGGCGCCTCAGCAATAGGCTTTTCGATGGGCGAAATAGCCCGGCTTGTACGCTGTGTGAATTCTACGGAGAAAAAGCGGAGTATTAAAAGGCGAGCCAGATACCCGTGTAAGCTTGCTCACCTACACAACGTCCACAGCAGTCCATGGACGCCCGAAACTTGTCAGATAAAGTTTTCTACAATTCAAGTCAGAATAGTTCTATTTCCGCGTCAAGCTTCATGAGTTACGTCATCCGATGACTTCCCCATTTTCCCCAAACCTCCTTGTCGCGTTGGACAGTTAAGGTTGGACAGGTTAGTACGATGATTCTTAACTTATTGATGTGCACTATTTAAAAGAAAAAGAAGATGAAAGCATCGCTCGATGGACCCAGCGAGCAGTCCATTCGCCCAATCTCGTGCCTCCCGTCGTTCTTCCTTTATATCTGTTTCTCGTGCCGACCTCCTGTGTTGTCGCCTCGGTAGCACGACTCCTACAAAATCGAAGACTTCTGAGAATAACAACTTGTATTTCAATTTCTAATAAATGCTGCTTGCAAAGCCCCTGCAACGGTGTCTGTCCAAGAAACGTTAAACTAATGCCGTGTTGTCATACCACAAAACACATGTAAATACACAAAACGCCCTCGTTTTTTTGTGTTTTTGTTTATTTACAAATTTGTAAGTACGCCGTAGCATGCTGGGAAACTGTCGTTTAAATCAACGCTCTCGGGACGTCGCCTTCAACGGGCGTCTCGCCTGGGAGGGTGTGGACTGTGCGATTGACAAAAATGGCCGTGTCTTGCAGCACAGTTTAAGATTATAGTCAGTCACACGTTAAGAAATGTTTTCGAAAGATAGGAAGGCTGGAGAGGAGGAACCGGACGGAACGCCTCTTCAGCATTCCCTCTGCTTTCTTCTACTTAGCCTCGTTCCTTTCCCTCGCCAACTTTTCTTAAGCTGTAACCGATGAGAGGAGTCCCCAGGGTGGCGTACGTTATTGTTGAAAATCTCTAAACTTGCGTCGAATTCGTTCGAAGAAGACTCAGAAGCACATGACAGATTCCGGTTACATCGATCATCGGGTGATCAAAAAATCAATTTTCAGTCCACAAGTTCGCTCGTGCCAGGTGCTTGCTACTATAGAGTTTCGCACGTAAGACTTCCAAATTTTAAAGCCGTTTTTATTTGTGCTAGCCTTTTCTCATTCCGCTTGGCATTGGTGGAGAATAAGCACGGTAGGTTTTTGTTTCTTCTGTTTTTCTTTCCTCCGAACTTTGCGGCTTTGTTTTTGGGCCTTGTGAACATCACAAATATAGTTCCTGGTATTCGTACAATTACAATTGAAAACGAGCATGTTGGTTAATAGATACAAACTTGAAAGTATAAAACAGGTGAAAGATGTCCTGTTCCCGTCCTCGTCTTTGCTGTTTTATACTGTCAAGTTTGTATTTGGTATTCGTATTCAATTCGAAGTTTGCCTCTTTGGCCGCTAGTCGGCACTGTTCGATTCGATTTTGATTGAAATTGAAATTTCACTATTCCCCAGTAATTATGTTCAAATTATAGCTACTCACATCTTAAGAAATACAGGGTTTGGCGTATTATGTTCGCACCTTCTGCATCATTATTTCTTCTTCTGGGCTCGTATCTGCTTATTCTGCAATGTAGGTGACTAAGGAGATTTGATAATGTCGTACTGTATATACTGGATACACCCTGCCGTTTAAGTTGTAAATTGAGAGTAGCTTGCTCACTTCTTTTATTTTTCGATTAGGCAATGTTTTTAATGACTACTGTAATCGTGAATTTTTTTTTCAGATTTGATGATTAAGAATGGCGAAACATTTGATGTAATTTTTATTGATGCCGACAAACCAGGTTGCTCAGATTATTTCAAGAAATCTCTGAAAGTTGTAAAAAAGAACGGAATTGTTGCCGTCGACAACGTGAGTATGAGTTTGCACACAAAATTATGCGTGCTAAAATCCTAACGAGAAAATAAAAAAAGAAAATGCACGCAGCGGTTTTAGACAACAGACCGCTGACGTTCAGATAACACATGACAAGGTATGTTACAGTAGGAATGTCGCACATAAATGAGAACATTCTTAAATACTCTAAGATTTCGACTGATGTTTGATTATTGCAACAAGTATTTTATTTCTAATGGTTGGCCGTCATCAAGAAAATAAACCAGATGTATTAATACGTGTTAACGAGTTCTGTGTCTGCAAATCAAGGCACTGTTTTTTTAGCTTCAATTGAGTGTTGATGAGCTTCGCTTCGTGGGCCGGAGGCACATGTACCGATAAATTAAATATGCTTATTTTACCAAGTCTGAAGAAAGCCCCCCCCCCCCCCCCGGTGTGCGGCTGCCACAAACACAATTTTATTTCTTAAGTTTTGAATTGACACTCAGGGTTTCATTCTATTATCTTCAGGTAGATTATTTAATACTTTTTGTTTATTTCTTCTAAATGCTATCGAGTTTTCTGTTTAATTATTAACCCTTCGAAAATAAATACTAAAAACAACAATTTGCCGTTTTACGAGATGTGTGAATTCGTGGACTAAAGTACACCTTTTCAAGCCTAAACTTTCAGGCTATGAGAAAATTCGCTGTAAAATGTTTCAGCAACAAGACACAACATTTATAGCTTATAAATAAAAATAGTGATAAAACTGACATGTGAGCATGCATTCATTTGGCGATATGAAACGCATTTATTCTGCATTTTTCTTCTTTTAGGTACTATTTCACGGACAAGTGTTGGACTTGGATAACAACGGACCAGTACCAGTATCAATGAGGAGAGTTAACGAGATTATTTACAAAGATGACGCTGTTTTTGCAAGCATGTTAACAGTCGGTGATGGTCTTACCTTAGCATTGAAGAAGTGATTGATTATTCTTTGAACGACATTTTGTAACGCAGAAGACACGATAGTCTCTGCATCTTAAATAAAAATTTTATATAAGAATAATATATTTTTTTAAATGACTACTTCCTGCTGCGACACAAAGAGAGAGAAACCGATGTTGTACTTTATTGGGGCAGCAAAAACACCGGGCGAACCACCCGGATGGCCTCGCGAAACATTTTCTTTATTGTAACGATTTCATAAAGAGCGGACAAACATAAATAATTAAACAAATAAAATAGCGCAAAAAGACAAGGACAAGTAATATACAGGACAAGCGTATATTACTTGTCCTTGTCTTTTTGCGCTATTTTATTTGTTTAACTAAGATGAACCAACTAGCCCAACAACGTACCTTACTAAACATAAATAAGATTTGAAATACGCCTTGTCCTCTCTGTCGTTCCTGTCCTTCTCGTTGTGATCTGGCAGAGTATACCAAGGTGCTAATTTTATTGTCCCAGTGCGTTCATATTATATATACACATGATACTTTACAAATTCAGGATGAAAGGGGGCTTGTAGGGTAACTCATTTTCATATGTTTCATAAGGCTTAATAGAAAAATTTAAAATTTGAGTTCTAGAAGTTACTTGAAATCAAAAGAATAAAACGCTGACGACAAGCACAAGACAACCACGTTCTTTCGAAAACGTGAAAGAATGTAGTTGTCCTGTGCTTGTCGTCCACGTTTCAGTCTTTTGATTTTAAGTTTTCTTGTTCAACTCGCTCACTCTTACCAGTTCTAGAATCTGGAAGCTATTTTTTTAATATTGTTTTCAGCATTGATGTCATAATGTGCGAACGTAAAAAGCACAGTATCAAAAGTTTTTTTTGTTACGAAGTCTAGATATTATTGAACTGAAGAAGCAACTTGTTAATATCATAATTATACCTGCTAAACTAAGGCTCCCGGTGACTCGTCTCGACCTGGTCTTAAACTGTTCTTGTACAGTCCCCGAAAAATGATAGCTGCGACATTTGGTAAGCCAAACCGCAAAATTCGTGAGCCTTGCATCATGAATGCACGTGATTATGTGCAAAGACAACTGTTGTTTTGCGTACAATGATTCCACTTGTCTTGTCTAGAGTCCTAAAGAACGCCGCAGAGTAACTTGACTGGTGACATTAAATCGTCTTGAACAAAGTCTTAATAGTGCGGAAATATTTAAGGCACATCAGTCTGTATTTGATCATGTTTCAAAATAAATACATTAAGCAACAGCTCACCCTTAACTACTTGCCATAAAGTGCGACTGATAATCGTTATCACAGGCATAGCGCTTGTGAGCATTCATTATCAATATGATTGCCGCCACAACGTTGTTGTTTGCTAAAAATCAAGAGCAACGCCATTTCTCTACTGCTGCTATTTTACCTACGCCTGATTTCTTTTCCCGATTTCTTGGTTCTAGAAACTAAAAGAGCATATTCCTTTATAAACTACCAAATCATCTCTAATTACAAAGAAAAAAATACATCAAAGAAACTTAGTGTAACACCAAGAAATCCTGGTGGAACACTAGAACATTTGGTCTGTCCACCAGACTGGCTGATATAGGCAGAACACCAGCTTGATGAACCCACCAGGACGTCTGATTGCTGCGCTACATTCCTGGTGGACTCACCAGGTCAGCTTAACGTACTTGTCCTTGTAGACTTGGGGGCACACCAGACGGCTTGATGCGCCATCAAACTGTGTCAGACAAGCAAGCAATTCAGCAAAGACTCCAGCCTGGTGGGGTGGATGATAATAAAATAATAATATGAATATCAAAGGAATAATCATAATCACCATGTTTATTGCGCGTTCAAGAACAACCAGTAGCTTTTTTTGTTGAAACACTAGGAAAACACTGAGACAAAGAATAAACAAGAGAGGGAAACCAAGGCGTAAAGAGGCATAAACAGCGACATGAAGACAATAACTTGAGGCAAACATTAATGGAGATAACTACACATCCTATTAGTCCATAGTACATTCACCAATTCGCTCCAAAAACAACCGAGGCAAAAAAGAAATATTAGGAGCACCAGCAATTGCGCTATAACAGCCTTAATAACGTGCGAAGACCTGAAACGCTGTCGTTGAATATGTCTAGATTTTCGGCGAAGTCATTGTATTTCAGTTGCATGCGTGTGACAGGGTTCAACATTTTTACCACAGGGGGATAAGATGCGCTACTAGACACAGTGCTGTAGGGTGGCACACGCAACGAAACGGATGATAAAATCTAAGGTGAATCAGTCTTGCCGTGTAAACCTTGAAGATAAATAAAATGTCAGCAGAGCGCCTGCGGTGATACAAAGATTCAATGTTGTAGTGGCTACAGACACTGGAATAACGGCATGGCTCGTTTTAAAAGTAATGGTAGTTAAGAATGCAGGCGAATTTTCTTTTTTTAACCCGGTCAAGTAAAGCTTTATTTGATCTCGCCAACCCGTTCCAGACTACAGATGCATATTGAAAGCGGGATCGGCAAAGACTTTAAATAGTGTGAAAAATACAAAAGGCTGCAAGAATTCACTCATTATACGGCTGATCACTCCTAGCGCTCTCAGAGCAGTAACAAATGTTGTCTCTACATAAGAGCTAAACTTTAGATTCGAGTCAATGTAAACACCCAGATCTCGAATCCTTTTAGTACGCGCTATTCTCTCGGACACATTTTCGTAGGGTAACATAATTTGTCTCGTTTTCCGACTGTAGGTGACAACTTTAGTTTTTGTTATATCGAGCACTAAATCCTTAACCGAGCACCAGTCTCCAATTCTGTCTATATCTCCCTGCAGCTCGTGGCAGTCCGCCTCTGTCTGCATTTCTCGAAAAGTCTACATGCCAACCGGAAAACTGAAGAACGAATGAATAGTATAAGCATGACAGTACATCACTGATAAACAATGTGAACAACAGGGATCCCAGAACCGAGCCCTGGGAGAACCCAGTAGTGGAGTGATATGAGGAAGAGTACATACGCTCAGTTCAAACTCTATTCTGGAGGTAACAGGAAAACCAAGGAAGCATTGATCCTCTCACTCCCATTCGCTGTAATTTGTTCAAGAGAAGATTATGGTCTACTGAATCGAATACCTTGCTCAGGTCAAAATAAATTACATCTAAATATTAATAAATAATAATAATAATAATTAAAATAATAATAATAATAATAATAATAATGAATGAAGAAGAAGAAGAAGAAGAAGAAGAATCTAGAATCACAAATCAAGAATAATTCTGATAAGGTGTCCAGGAACGACCATGCGGTCTTGGTACTGGCACACCGAAATTGTCACACTACAATAAAAATGGAAAAAAAGAAAGAAAAGAACTCAAAGCATTGCGTAAAAGACATGATACATATAACGCATGCTGACACAAGGGAATGACTTACACAACAAGCAAAGAACGAAACACAGGGTCCGAACGCAGGTTAGAAGACTGACACAAAAACAAATATACCGTATTAAAATAATATATGATAAAATCACAATCACGACAGGTTCAGCGAGACTCATAGAAAACTTTGAAGTATAAGACATATGTGCTCACACAAAAATATCAGGATGACTTGCAATGCTATTATATGTCCAACACATACGAAAAATGAGGTCTAGAATATTTAACGTCCAAAAAGAGTAAAAATACGTTGTCAAACGGGTCGCTGTCCGTGGAACTCGAAAACATATTTCTGACAGCAGTTCTGGACCGTCGGCCGTGCCAAGAAGGACTTTGAAGAGGAAAACCGTATCGGCCATTCCTCGACGGTGGTATGATCTGTTCATGTGTAGGACGTCCAATACACTGTTACTTTGTGATAGAGATGTTTCACCGCGCAGATACCGAAATCGATGAATACATAAAATAATTGTTTTGCAATCCCTCCAGCCTTAGGACCGTAGTTTTACAACTACCATTCCATACAGGAGATGCGTGTTTGAGTTGAGACCTTGTCAAAGAGCGGGACAGGGTTACAAACTTTGCGTTTTTTTTAAATACTCTATTCGTTCGACAGAGAACACCGAACGCGCCCGAGACGCGGGTACTTATACGAGTAACAAGGCAATCAAATCCCAGGGGGAATCAAAAAGCACTCCCAAGCAGACTTGTACGTAGTTCAACTACTCGACTCCAGTTACTGTAGTTTAACTACTTTTTGAGTTCTTCAGTAACTTTGTTGTGTACTCGGACACCCGCCACGCGCTCCGCGCGTGAGACTGACGAGCCCAGAAGCGCATGCCTTGCGCCGGGGCTCGTGACCAGATTCTGACTGACGTCGGCGAACCAAAAAGCGCCCCTCTTCCAGAATAAACCTTCGGGTTTCCACCATCCTTGTGCTTTGCTTCAGTGGCGACGAGGAATGGGCTTCTTCCGCGACGGAACATCACGCTAAGGTGAGAAGAAAGCAAGGATGGGGTCACGCCCGCCCGAGTTCGACGAAACGAAGAGCAGCTGGAGCACGTACCGAATTCGCCTGGAGGCCTACTTTGAAGGCCACGGTGTTACGGATGCGGCGAAGCGTCGAGCCCTTCTGGTATCGTCTCTCAGCGACAACGTCGTCCGAATTCTGCAAGGACGCTGCCAGACGACGTGCGTCAATAGCCTGACCTACGAGGGCGTCGTGAGCTACCTTGAAGAGCACTACGATCCCCAAGCGAACGAGATTGCTGCCAGCTACGCGTTCTTTTCGCGCAACCAAGAAGAAGGAGAGAAGGTTCAAGAGTTCGTAGCTGACCTGCGGCGTCTCGCCAAAAATTGCAATTTTGGCGGGACCCTGGACCGTATGCTGCGGGACAGAATCGTTTGTGGCATGCGCGATGACGAGGCACGACGTTTCTTACTCACACGTAAGAAATTGAACCTGGAAGAGGCGGAAGAATTTGCAATGTCATCGGAGACAGCCGCCGAGAACGCCCGGGCAATGCGGAAGACTGATTTCGGGGACGGAGCTGGTGGTGTGCATTTCGTTCAAAGTCGACGGGGCAATCGGCGTCCTAGCAGACAAGGTACCAGCACCAGCAAAGTCAGTCCACGCACGTTGTGTTGGAGATGCGACGCACATCATGCAGCGGACGAGTGCCGACACCGCAACTCTGTGTGTCACAAGTGTGGCAAGAAGGGGCACTTGGCCAGGGTATGTTCGTCGGGTCGCGCTACTCGGCAAGGAGCGTACGCGCTGAAAGATTCAGATAACGACGAAGACGGCGAGGAAGAGATGCTCCACGCCCTGGTCGCTCACAGTTCATCTAACCGAGACATCGTGCGACCGATCGAACAAGACTTACTGTGGGAAGACCGGAAGCTGCGAATGCTTGTGGATACGGGATCACCAGTGAGCGTGATACCGAAGAGCGTTTTCAAGAGACATCGCAAGTGGTGGCCTGCGTTGGAAAAGACTCCCCTTCGCTTGTCGTGCTTCCTGGGGCCTCTGCCGGTGCTCGGTAGAATTTCCATGAGGGTCCAGCATGGGCAAGCACTGGTGAGGAGCGTTCTGGTCGTTGTAGATTGCGAAGGACCCTTACTGTGTGGCCGAAACACGATTCAAGCGTTCCAAGACGTTGGTGCGTCGCTGCTAAAAGTGGAAATGCCCTTTCATGTGAACGTGCTGCGCGGAGACGCCCCGGTGCAGAGAATGCTGAAGGAATTTGCTGACGTCTTCGAAAAGAAGTTGGGCTGCTGTGAAGGCCTACCCGTGAAGCTATATAAGAAGGAAGGTGCTCTCCCCGCTTCTGCAAGGCGCGTCCGGTGCCATACGCACTTCGTGAAAAAGTGACGGCGGAAATCAACCGTCTAGTGGCAGATGGGGTGCTCTCCCCGATCCGTATTTCGGAGTGGGCTACACCAGTTGTGCCGGTCGCGAAGAAGAACGGTGATATAAGGCTGTGCGGCGATTTCAAGCTAACGGTCAACCCTGCTACACACCTGGAGCAGTATCCACTGCCGAAAATTGACGACATTTTTGCATCACTGTACGGAGGAGAGGTATTCAGCACGCTCGATTTACGCAATGCGTACAATCAGCTTCCCCTCGACGAGGAGGCTCGTAAGATGGCCGTGTTAAACACGCACCAAGGCTTGTACCGCTACAACCGTTTGGCTTTCGGCATCGCGTCCGCCCCAGCCCTGTTTCAACGCCGCATCGAGTCACTTCTGCACGGCCTTCCACGTGTTAAAGTATATCTGGACGACATCATCGTCGCAGAAAAAGAGAACGATACATCGACACTCCGGCAGGTGCTTCAGCGGCTACGGGACAGCGGCCTTAAGTTGAACCAAGCCAAATGCAAGTTCCGAGAGAAACAAGTGTCGTTTTTGGGACACAAGATTGACGCCACGGGTCTGCACCCTCAGCGAGACAACCTCGAGGCAGTGACAGCAGCGCCGAGACCGACATCGGTAAGCCAGCTGAAATCCTTCCTGGGGTTAGTCACGTATTATGCCAAATTTTTACCCAATCTGGCAACGACCTTGGCTCCGTTATATCGGCTGTTGGCAAAAGGTGCACCATGGCGGTGGGGTCAAGACCAAGAGACGGCCTTTCAAAAGGTGAAGCACTCTATGGCTGACGCAAATTTTCTGGTCCATTACGACCCCCGGAAGCAGTTGCGGCTGGAATGTGATGCATCACCGGACGGACTCGGTGCGGTGCTGTCACATCGCGTAAACGGAAGGGATTTCCCGATTGCGTTCCGTTCAAGGACACTGACATCAGCGGAACGCAATTATTCTCAACTCGAAAAGGAGGCGCTGGCCTTGGTCTTTGGAGTTTTAAAGTTTCGAGATTATCTCTTCGGAAACCGCTTCACGCTGGTGACCGATCACAAGCCACTAACGGCACTGTTTCATCCGGAGCGGCCGATTCCCCAAATGGCGGCGGCCAGAATTCAGCGGTGGGCATTGCTTCTCTCAGCGTACCAGTACGACATCGAGTACCGGAAAGGGCAGCAGAATGGTAATGCCGACGCCCTTAGTCGCTTGCCTTTGCCGGAACAAGGGGATGGCAGCAGTAGCGAGCTTATGGAGTACGTGTTGTACAGTCAGCACTTAGATGACCGAACTCTGTCTGCACAGCAGTTGGCGGCCCTGACCACCGAGGACAAGATTCTCCGGCAAGTAAAGAGATGGGTTCAAGGCGGGTGGCCATCACACTTGCGCACGAAGCAGGAGTCTTTCCAGCCGTACTTTGTCCGAAGGAATGAACTCACGGTGTGCCATGATCTGATCTACTGGGGTCATCGAGTGATTCTGCCGGAAACTGCGAGAGCGTGCATGCTGAAGGAGCTACACGATACCCATCCCGGGATCTCGGCAATGAAGAGTCTCGCCCGGACAGTGTTTTGGTACCCGGGCTTAGACCAAGAAATTGAGAGACTTGCAAAAAACTGCCCGCAGTGCGTGCAGTGTTGGCCGATGCCCGCGGCTCAGGCTCCATCGAAGTGGCCAGAAACTAACAAACGCTGGTGCCGCCTGCACATGGATTTTGCCGGTCCTGTGGACGGTCACATGGTTTTTGTCCTGGTTGATTCGGACACCAAATGGATTGAGGCTGTCCCAATGAAGACGGCAACAGCGGACACAACCATTGATGTCCTTAGAGGAATCTTCGCTCGTTTCGGCCTCCCTGAAACACTGGTATCGGACAATGGCCCGCAGTTTTCAAGCGCGGCGATGGCACGATTTTTGAAAGAAAACCACGTGTGTCATCTGACAACCGCACCATATCACCCGCAGTCCAATGGGTTAGCCGAGCGGGCTGTTCGCACTCTTAAAGAAGGCCTAAAGAAAAACAAAGACGACACTCTACAAAACCGGATTGCCAAGTTTTTATTTCGTTACCGGTGCACTCCTGTCAAAGACGGCAAATCGCCGGCTGAGTTGTTGCTGGGCTATCAACCGAGGACGAGACTAACCAGCTTCTTCCCAAGCGATCGAGAGCCAGAGCACGCCGTGGCTCTCCCATCGTCCTCAATCACCAAATCACCGCTACTTGCTCCGGGAACGCACGTCTGGTCACGCCAGTATCAGCGGGGTCCAAGGTGGCTACCGGGAACTGTAACATCCACGCAAGGGAGGCGGATGGTCACGCTGAACACGCCAGATGGACAACAGCGGCGGCACGTGGACCAGCTGCGACAGCGAGACGCTGAGGAGACGCTGCGAACGCAGCCAGAGGCCAGCCACGCGCAACAGACCGACGGCCCAACGGAGGATGACAAGCTGGCGAGGCGGAGAACAGCGGAGGACAGTGCCGGCAGCTCCAGTGACAGATCAGAAGCGGACCCAGCAGCGAAACCTGTCTTACCTACGCAGCCTGTAGCGGAGGACAGCGCCGGCAATTCCCCTGAGAGGTCCGAAACGGAGCTGGCAGACCTGGTGTTGCCCAGACGGTCAAGGCGCAAGCGACAGCCGCCGGATCGCTTGCATTTTTAGGGGGAAAGAGATGTTGTGTACTCGGACACCCGCCACGCGCTCCGCGCGTGAGACTGACGAGCCCAGAAGCGCATGCCTTGCGCCGGGGCTCGTGACC
>JAZHYW010031707.1:0-59053 GCA_037355805.1 Ixodes ricinus
CAAGTAGCACAACACGCCGGGTTGGGGATGGGGCGGTATTGGCCTGCCGGGATACTGATACCGGCCAGTACCGGAAACGCCCCAAGGGGCGACATCGGCCGGGCCCAATGCCGGAATCCGGCCGGTACCGGGAACTTATTGGGAAACCGGGATGCCGGGAATACGGGACGTTCCCAGTGAGCTCCCGACACAGATCCCCGGCATGGAACCGGTGGTACGGTAGGAAACCATCAGTGTGCCAGCGTGTTTCCGGGTCAGAGCCAGTCCAATTGCAGATTAGCCCCAGCGTAATAACAGATCAGTGCCAGCGTAATTGCGGGTCAGTGCCAGCGCAATTGCGGATCAGCGCCAGCGTATTTGTCATTCAGTGTACCCAGCATAGAACCACTAGAATGCTAGCTGTGTCAGGCTTTAAAGCCGATGTAGGACATCCTACTGCATTAAAATTTCGAAGAGCTAGCTACTTAAATGTGGAAATGCTAAATTTCTCAGTCCGAACTATTTTATTTGTTTTCACATCTTTTATAGGTGCTGATCGTTTTTAACATGTTTTTCGGACTTGAACCGAAACAAGCCAGTTTAGTATTTGTGCAATTTTAAGAAACAAGTCTGTGTGAACAATTGACTTTCTCCATGTATACAGTATACTCATGGCAATTATTGTATACTTGTTGAGACGACATGTCCCATTCATCTGTCACCCAGATGCATATTGTGGGTAGTACAAGAAGGAAAATACAATTTTTTTTTACCGTCACGTTCTTTATTGTGACTTGAGCATCCATAGCAGCTAGCTCCTCAGCCAGAGTGTCCCTCATCGTCAGAGGCGGTTGGAACCACCAGTGGAGTGTCCGTCTTTTTAACTCTATTGCCCCTGCCCGCCTCCTTGCCCGTCAGCCGCTTCTCCATCGCGTCCACGCTGCACCCTTGACGCGACTTTGTATGGCACCTGTAAAGAGAATTGTCAGATCACACAGATTAGCTGAGGGATAGGGAAGCCAATATCTTGCATACTAGCTACGCACAAGGTGCTTTTCACACACCGCAGTTTGTGAGCGTTTCCTTTGTGTAAATATAGGTCCTTCACCTAGCCTGCAATTCAAAGGTGACAGGAAGAGAGCACCACAGAGGTGGAGATTCTGGGTTTGGCTACCACGTAAGGTGCAGATTCTATAGAGGCATATGGCTATTTTATGCAACATCCTATTAATCTGAAATGGGGGGGGGGGGGGCGAGGCGGGGCACGAGAGGGGGCGGGGCGCAGAGATGAGTTGCTAAAAAGAAAGCAAAACTTCACCAACTGACACTCTACACACCAAGGCCTCTAAATGGTCTTTATTAGATTGTCAACCTGGAAACTAACAGGATAACAAGACAAGACCAACAAAATCTTTTTCACAGTTACTTCAAAAAGAAATGCTTTTGAGTATAAAGGTTCCGAGAATGCTCACACAGGAGTTATTCATAATAGAGAATGTAAGTCGAATTTAAAAAAAAACCGACAGGAACTGACGACTTAGATTTTGCATACTGCAAGACTTGAAGGGAAACTGAAGCTGTTCTGTATTTAAGGAAGAACACCAAAATCATCTTCATTTGGCCTCCAGGATCACAAATATCGAGATTATTTTTCAATCTGGTGCACGGAGGCTGCAGAAATTAATATCTAAAGTACCGCCGAAGCCCCACCTTCCTGATGTGTGACGTCATACAAGGAGTTTTCGGAATTTCTGCTCTCGCTCATCTTCAGCTCCTGTTAAACCTATGCACGTGAACTCTTGCTATTTTTAAAAAGGTCAGAAATAGACGTCACGACTGGCGTCAGTGTGGAAAAATACAACTGGCAAGCTTGCAATTACACGCGCTGCCCACACGAGCGACACGTGCTTGGCGCCCCAAGGATCCAAGTACAACGTCACGACTGGTCTGAGTTTTTTCGTCTTTTCTCGCATCTAGTTACACCTTCGGGGAAAAGGAAAGCGATAGTCAGATTCGCCGGACAAAAATACGCCAGAAGTCACCTCTAACTCGTTTTTTTGTTCAAGAAGTGTTTCAGCTTCCCTTTAATTGTCAACATATTTCAAAGATTTTGCTTGTCTATTGAGCTCCAATAGAGATACCATCAATTTAATAGCTAGTAATGAATATATGCATTACCGATGACCACCTTGCACATCATGGCGTCCTTGAACATTGACTTTCCTCGGTAGCCCAGGAGGGAGAACTGCTCCTGGACTTGCTTTGAGAAGAGGCGTCCCACCATCTCTCGCACCAGCTTTTGCAGGTTCTTGCTGTCTCCTAGAGGCACGAGCTGCTCCTCCTAGAAAGACAAAATGTGTTCTCAACATGTCAATAAAATTATTGACATACAGATACAATGGTATGAACATGTCTCAAGTAAGAGAATGTGAATGCCCAGGTAAATGCAGCAAGCCACACTATACATGCATCAAAATGTTACAATATTTACTGGAAAGAGAATAAAAAATGTTTGAATATATGGCAACTCTACCTGTCTTAGACGAAACCAGAAAGATTAAAATATTTCCTTCGCTACTCCGCTAAATCTCATTAGTCAGTCACATTCATTGCATCGTTCAAATTGTGCAAACGTTTCTATGGATCATCTTTGCTCATCAGCATCCACTCAGTAATTTTAATAAGGTATGTGGTTCTCAAAACAGTATATTCAAGACCCTGCACATCTTGAATTTGTTAAAGCTTAGTCTGCCGGCTAGTCACCCTGCAAATTTATTGCCTATTTTACGACTTCACAAAGACTGGAATTGAAAAAGGCATAAAAAGCCGGAATTGACCAAAACCGTCCTCATAGTCGCACAAAATGGCAACAGCAGCACAGTGTGCGTAGTTTTCTTTCCATATTTTTGTTTAGTGCTCACTCAGTGGTGACCCTGCAGGCCAATGAACCAACTTACTCAGCTCAAGCCCGCCACATGTAATAATCGCTTTTTGTGACTACCATATGCTATGCCTGGAGACACAGCTACGCATGCACTGACACCCCCTGAAGAAGTGGCGGATGCAATGACAGTTACTCTTTCACCTTGGAAAATTTATTTGCTCTCATAGGGTGACCTTTGGTTAGGACAGGTTCACATCTCATTTTGGAAATGCACTACTTATGTAAAGTAAAGATGGAAATAATTAAAATTTATCCGGCAACCCTTTACAAATTTGTTTGGGCATGTACATATGGTGGGCACGCTCAAAAGCGATTTTGGACCAGGCTAAAAGTTATTTTCAAGCATGTACCTTTACCTCTGTAGCAGATGCCAAAAGCACAAATGAATTTATCGCCTAAATTATATAGATCTCTTGACTATAGCCTCAAGTGAGAACAGGAATAAAACCAAAAGAAGCCCAATATATCCTTCTGCCAAGCAAGCGTTAAACACAAAAAGGCACGCAGGCAGGTTTGTGCGTGCTCCGCACACATACTCACGGCGAGAGTTGTTGCAGGTGCGGAATTTAACTTCTAAGGATAAAACGGGCAGAGGTGTCGTAGAAAATCAGCATGATTTATGACTATTTGCAGGCCGACATATTGTAAGCACCCAAAGGCAAATGTGTTGGGCGATTTCACTTCCCCCGTTGTGAAATATTTTACTTAAAAAAATTTCAAGTGGCAGTTGAAAAAGACTTAAAATGCCGTTCAATGAGGATGCACATGAAGCCCTCTTGTCTACACGACCTTCGGGTGGAAAAAAAACTGTTCAAAAATGTAACGACGCACAAACACTTAATTTTTGGTGGCCACCGTCCAGCATTTCTCCCTTCAGTAGCCTCTATGACACGCAGTTTAACAATTGCAGAAATTATACGCAGGCTACTAAAGCTGACTTGCAAAACGTGCAACTGGCGTTGCATCACCTTGACACAATTCTATCGCAGGGTTCAGTTTAAGGATGTCCCTTACAATAAATAGCCTTCCATCGTGCATTGGCTGTGCGTGCACTCTGCTGTTATAAATAACAGAAGGCCCGTAATGAAGGTGGGGCATCTTAACTCATTTTTAATTTGCCACCGACTGTGCTTAAAACACAGTTTGGGTGGGCGCCCATTTGAAATATTACAGTAAAAGGCTTCAGTCCACATTTCAACCCCATTTGCATAAATCTTCAGATAACCCAAGTTAAACCACAAAGTAAGAATCGCAGCCTTATACCCGTCAATATTGTGAAAAAGAATACACATAAATACCGGCAGTGTCCTGTTGGTGAAGTTCTTCAGCTGCGCTTCTGCAGCACAAAACTGTTCCCTGTTGCTGAGAGGCATCAGGAACAGCTCGGGTGGTTCAGGCCTGGCCAGTTCCCTGGGCCTCACCCGCTCTCCCTGGTGCTTGAAAGACACCACGTGCCTGAGCACCTGCCCAACAGACTTGCAGTTCCCTGTTCTGCTGCTGTAGGTGCCCATTCTGGATGTGCAGGTCAATCACGGCCTTAGCAGCTGAACGTCGAAGGCTGCAAGAAAAGCAAGGCAAAAGAAAGCATTACCCATTTTGCTGATCAACATTATGCACTGATGATGGGAAGAATCTTTTCAGAAACTTGGGTTTCAGGAAGTTTCAGAAGAATGCTTGAACCTTTGGGTGTTTCGGATGGGTTTGGGTAGCTTTGGAACGGTTGCCAGACACAGGGAGAGTGTTTCAAATTTTTGTAAAAATTTAAGAGACGTTATAATTTGTACGCAATATTCATAAATTTAATAAAAAAACATTTGTGTTAATCAAATAACCTTTCTGAAAGGGAGACACGGCCACAATTTTCGGAACATGACAGTTTTGGCTTGTATGGTCAATAATGAATGCTCCCACAAAGTTTTATGATGTTTTTTGACAATCAAAGCAAATAAAAACAATATTGATTCGTCGGCGACGCACGCGAGACGCGCTGCGCTTGGCTGCGAGAAGCACCAGTTTAAAAATCTGATATATACGTCCGTGGCTATTAGGCCTAGCACGGTGCCTGTACCCTTGTTGGAACTGCCATTTCCTGGGCTTTCAGGACGGCCTTTTTTTAAACTATCAACCGTCTAAGAATGGGAGAGAATCCCGAAAAGAACACTTGCCCTGGGATAGAAAACAAAACTCTGGCTGCAAGCGGCTGCTCTGTGGTCACATGATACCTCTCGCCTAAGATATGACGCTTTAGAATGAATTGGTACTTCCAAGTGAAGCACGGGTCGTCAATTGCGTCCGTTGTTAAATAGCAGAAGTTCCCAATGCAAGTTTGTTTTCTATCGTTTCACTCGCAGCATACAGTGCGTAACAGATGATCCACGTTTCTTCGGTTCTGGTAGCAGACGACACGACGGCGTCTTGTTTCCCGCAGCAAATGACATTCTGGGGCAGACAAACCCTCCCTCTTTACTCACGTTAGCAGGCGACGTGTCTGTTAAAGAAATGTCAGCTCCTTCAGTACAAGCCTGCCGAGATCTCAATCTCACCAAACACCAAAATCTGGCCACTGGTACAATATTTCAAGGTACAAACACAAGCTGCACAGCACGGCGCCGAAGCGAACTTGCTGCACATAAAAACAAGCCTCTAAGCTGTCCGTCGAACCTCTCCAGAGTAGGACAGCACCACGGCCCTTCTTGGCAGCATGCAATGCTTTCCCAAAGCATTACGAGAAAGTTTTGTGACCAGTAGCGTATTGAAGGACTCGGTCACTACTGTAAATGTGCATGTGTCACTACGAAGATGATGGAGCTAGCTAAATTGAGCAACTGCACGCAAGCTAATGTGGTCAAGCATGCTAACAGAGGGCAGATCAAAAACGTGTGCTAGCACATCATCAGGAGTTTAGACGAAAAGGAACAGTACAAAATAATACTTACTACATTTCTGCAAACTTGATGCTCTGAACGAAGGCCAGTCCAGGGTCTGGTGCTTGGCCCGCTCGCACACGAGACAAGATGTCCGCCCCAGACATTTTGCTTGGCCACACGCCGTTGTTTCATACTCACGTCGAACCACAACAGAGGGACGGGCGCCACCGTTATTTCGTCATTCTCTTCGATGAATTGTACTCCTCCTCACTAGAATGAAAGGCGTGGTCAGACATAATGTTCATTCAAGTTGCTTCACACTGTCACGTCTTCGCAAACTTTAGCATACATTATAATAACTCCATGGCTATATCCCCATGCACGGCCACAATGAAACACGACGACGTCGCATTCCGGTATACGCCAAGTAATAGAAGTAGCGGTAAAAGAGAAACAAACGGTGCTCATTGCGCGTAAAGGTCTGTTTACACCATGCTTTGTAGCTTTTTACTTGCAACGGTTTTGTGATACCAAGGTTTCGTGCGAGTAGCTTATTTACATGCAGTTTTTCAAGCAACAGCAATGGCGTTTCGACTATACTCCGTTCATCCTTAAAGGGACACTGACACCCCCCAAAATATTTTTTCCATTTTTTGCCAGGCGCTTTATTATGGTGTCGGAGGACTACCCAATTAATATTTGGCAACAGAGTAGCGTATTTTTTTAATAAAGCCAAAAGACGCAACTGCTCGACACCGAAACCGAAACCCGCGGACAGAGGTCGGAGGAGTGGAGAGGAGAGAGTGGCGGAAGTCACGTGGCTACACCCGACCGTGCGTTTTTTTTTTTCTCCCTTTGCGTAGCAGACGACATGCGGAACTGTTTGCCGCGAGATTCTTTTGCAGTCATGTTTGTTCCGCTCGCTGTTCTGTGCTCCAAGATGAGTTGTTGTGTACATTGAGGAGTTGGAGATGGGTAGTGAGTGCCCGTGGTTAATTTCCATGATCGGCTCCGAAAAGAATACACCCAAGATGTTGCGTGAAGAGCCGGCTCACATGTCCGGCATCCAAAAAAAAGTGGCATTGTGCGACAGAGTTTCCGAAAGATCAACAGGATCAGGACCAATGGCTGGCTGCAATTCCTGTAGAACATTTACGGGCACCTCGGAAAGCGGACGCTACCTGATTTATATGCTCCTTGCATTTTGTGGAAAGTGATTACATTGAGTTCGCAGGTGTCAAAAAGGATATCACATCCCATTTAATTCAGCGACGTTTCGTCAACAACATTTGTTTGTTATTTTTGTTTGTTTCTTCAGTGTTAATTGTAAAAACACAAAAGAAATGTAAACATCAAAAATGTTTAAAAAAAGAAAAAAAGAGAAAACGCAATCACTGGGGATCGAACCCGGTTCTGCCGCGTGTGAAGCGGACGTCGTTCCCACTGAGCTACTGGAGAATCTGTTTCCTTAGTAATAATTCAGCCGGTAAACTGTAAGTTGGAAAGTTTGCTGCCGATTTTTCTCCAGCAAAAGCACTCCCGGGTCGAAGTCGGGAAGCACCACGCACTGGCGACATTCGCACCTAGTAAAGAAATCGTACGCGTGCATATTCAACTCGAAGTAGACACGTCGTGTTTGAAGTTTGCGCGAGCGATGTCTTCATACACGAGAAGGGAGCGACGGCTTGGCAACGTCTTCGTGCAAATCAGCTTGGTGGTCGGGCGTGTCGTACGGGATGAATACCAATTCTTTTGATCAGTCCCAAATTTCTCTTTTAAGGGCAGACAGAATTCGCCGGTACCGCGAACGACAGTTCTGAAGTAGAGGTCCCACGCCCGTCGTCCGCTGCCATCGCCGTCCACGCGAGTCCCACGATACGCGAAACGACGCACGCACAGAATGCTTCCGGTTCGCTGTGGAACTTTTTCTTCAATCAACGTATTTGCAGCTTTTTAGAAGCCACAAAAAATGGGTTTCATATTTTTTTCTATTTTTAATATTGAGTGTGTGCCTTCAGTGACCAACGACTTTCATTAAATTTGGTGGTCGCATCAATACCTTAGAAAACGGCCCGTGACCCCGGAAAAGAGAGTGAGCGAGACTCGAACCGGCCAGTTCTTGATCGGCGGTTTTCGGGCGGAAAGAAACCTAATTTCGAGTCGCAAATTGTGTTCTGGGTAGTTGGGCTCTCATATGTCATGTACAACTAAAAACCTCAGCGAGCATAAACACCCTGTCAGTGTCCCTTTAAGCTGAGACTAGAAGCTCCGCCTTCAACGCGAGCTTTCTGCCCTTGCTAACACAAGTGCGAACGTGCAGGCACGCGCAACAAACGCACTGCAGAAGCCAGTGAGCTCGCGCTGAAGGCGGAGATTCTAGTCTCAGCTTAGGGGCGAACGGAGTATACATTCCTTGCATATGACGACACGCTAGGTAAGGACGGGGCCTTGTACCATGCTGGTGGTGGACTTCACAACGCGCGGATGCGCTTACCAAGGCGTAGGATGCCGCTAACTGCCTGGACATACACCGTATTTTCATCGAAGGTACCTAGTTTTGTTTGATGCGAACTTCGAAAAACGAGCCGAGCTTACGATGATGACGTTTAGCCAGTACGTGCGGAATTTTTCAGCATCGGTGCGATTCCGCTACGAGCAGAAAGTTTTGATATGCCGCTAAATTATAATGCAAAAAAAAAATGTTGTGTCGAAAAAAAAAGTTGTATGCGCGTCGCAAAATTTGACGAGCGGCTCTAGGAGTCACCTGTAGAAAAATTGTTACAACTTTGCGAAGTATGGTAAAAAATGCAAGGTTACCGTCATAATCTAAACCCTGATGGAAGGATAAATAATGGTGAATTCCGCTCGCAGATCTCGAGCGCTCCAAAAGCGCTCCATTTGGAGCGCGCATATTCCGCTCGCAGATCTGGCTCGAGCTGGTCATCTTCCGCTCGCAGATCTCTAGCAGCGCCCGCTCCACGGAGCGCCCCAAACCCCGCCGAACTTGCTCTGCGGGATTTCACAGATCTCTCCGGAAGCTCCGGAAGTACAGAGCGCTCTACGTCATTTCCTAGGCAGTGCGCATGCGCGGCGCGGCGAGGTTGGCGGGTCGGCGGGCCGGTGCCGGTGGGGCCACGGTCGGGTCGTCGAGTTGGATCTGTTCGGGTGCGTCGGTTGTTTACGCGGGATTGTGACGGCTCGAACGCTTCTACCTCGCGTACATCAGGGATGCAAAGCCGGGACTGTGGAGCGTGGTAAATCGTAAGCGCTGACATCTGTGATCGTGAGAGGAAGAACGAGAAAAAGAACGACAGAAAAGCCGGAGGCAGACGCAAGGTTAGGCCTGTTCATTCTGCAGCCAATGATTGTTTACCTTTCTACACTGCATTCCGCCGGCGTTTTCCCGTGCAATAAAGCAGGAAGAGATTAGGCAACGACCGTGCAAGTGATGGTTTGTTACCTCTGTGTTTATTAAAGTCGTACCCGAAATCTGAACTCCACCGCTGGCAATCGCTGTCCGTGCCCCGCCGCTTCGAGTCGGCCGAAAGGTATGTGACGGTGCCGAACGCGGACGTCTTCGTTATTTGCGACATGGGCGCCGTGGTACGTATAATTTCGCCCGGCCTGTGTCGCGTGTTATTTCTGCGTCGGAAAGATCAGTCGGCTGAGGCGTTGGTGGGCCTGTCAAGTTCGAGCAGCGGCCATTTTGAACGGCGGAAGGGGAAGCGGTGGGGAGGGGTGTGGGGATGGGGAGGCCGCTCCAAAAATGCGAGTTTATCTTCCCCTCGTCGGTTTGGAGCGGGTCCCACGGAGCGGAATTTCGCCTCCCTCGCGGATTTTGGAAAGCGCTCCGGATCTACGAGTGGAATTCACCATAAAATAACGGAAAGGCGTTTCGCGGACGGCACAAACCGATGCCCCGGCAGCGCAGTCTCGGCGAGCTTGCATGCCTCCTCCTACACGGCGCGGTCGCCCCCGGAGACCGCCTTGATCTCCAGACACCGCGCGGTGCCAGCCACCACTGCTGGAACCCCCCCTATCCCCCCACTCACGGATTAAGCGCGACAATGGGACGACGAGCTAGCGGGCCGGTGAGACGACGCTCCTGACCGCCCGACTCCTCTTCTATTTCTATCTCTTCCCCCACTCACCCCCACTTTTCTCCCCTCACCCTACCCCAAGAGTCAGTGACAAATGCGCCTAGCGCGCGTACACGATTGACTCTATTCCCCCCCCCCCCTCCTCCTCCCCTAATTTCACTTCAACGCTTACAACACCACACGGAGGCCGCCGCCGACCGCCGTGTCGCCCGGCTCGCGGCGCGACACTCGTCCGCACTCGAAGTTGCGCTCGAAGCGTGGAAACGGCGCGATGCAACGAAAGGCAAAGGGCATCTACACCACGAACGGGCAAAAGCCGATGCAAAAACGTGCGCGAACGTAAACGGTAGAAAAGTGCCGTCGCTCGCCACTATGAAATAATCCGCGACCGCATCCCTTTCCTGCTGCTCGCACTTTCTCTTACTTGACGGCTACTCCGTCCCGCAGGACATGCCGACGAAACGATCGTGGGAATACGGCGAAGGGCCGTCAACACCACCGGCGTTGTTGAGCGGAAGTTGGTTCACTAGGCCTAGGTACGACCAAACCGACAGAAGATGAACATCAAAATCAAAGCACGGGCGGTAACTTTGAGCGATTTCTGCCCCGCATAGATCTACATGCAGCGCTTTCACTCGCCACCACGGTCACATACAATTTTTTAACCCTTTAGCCACCGTACCTGAACCATGCCGCCAACCACGCCGACGACGTTGTCGCGCTCGCCATTCTTGTTTGCTTACCTTTTCCGGCTTTGGATTGGATGCTGGATCGGCTTTTTAGCAAAGTCTATCAACAGCTGGCTGGATGCTGGGTGAGGTCTGTTCTATTCGAAACACGAAGTCGCAAATATATAAACGTGCTACTGTCCTACTCTGAAGAAAAAACAAAAACAGAAAAAAAAACGTGAACAGGAAGGAATACACGACGTTTCGACGAAGTGCACTCTGGGAACTAGTTGGCCACTCAGTTTCGGTTTCGATTGAGCAGCTTCCTTTCATGCTATCACGCCGTGACCGAATGCGACGCTTGCGTTTTCGATTATCTGACTTTGCACGAATGTACAATACATTCCCGAAGCAGCACAGATGTCCTGTGAGCGTCCACAGGACATCCCTGGGACGTTAGGACATCCTAAAGACGTTCACAGGACGAAGTGTGCTACTAGGGTCATTCTCGAACGATACAAAACGAAAACTGGGGCGATTTCCTTGGTTCCCGAAACACCGGATATTGTGCGTGCGTGTGCAAACATAGTAAGACGTGGCTTAGTCACCTCACCCACGAGTGCATCTTTGAGCTTAATTTCAAATATCCCGTCTAGTACCAGTGAACTACAAACAACTGAAATTTGGTCACCTTGAGCCTTACACGCAGTGGCGTCACGAGGGTCAGCGGCACCCGGGGCGGTAGCCCGCCACGACGCCCCCCCCCCCCCGGCTCGCTCTAGCGTGGCCCGCTAGAGCGGAGATGGGAGAATACATGAAGATCGACGCAACACGGCTGATTAAAAAATAAACGGCGAGTTCACACTTTTCAAAACTAGTCTGTCGTGAAGTTAGTAAAGCACTAAACACTTTATCAAAGTTTTAATAATATCAGATGCGTGTGCAAATTTTGGGAAGGCAATTTCCAAGGCAATGGCGTTTGAAGCAGACGATTTTCGCACGCAGCGGAGATGGGCTTTTCGGGTTGGCCGGAGCGGGTCACGTGAACGCTGTGACGTCGCCGCGTCGTCTACTGCATGATGAAGCTCATGCAATTAAAAAAAAACAAAAAAACGTCCTTACATGGCACACAACTCAGTGCGAATTATTCAAAAATGTTCCTTTATTATGTCAAAAACTATTGCCGCTCCGTATACCTCCACAATATTGAAGAAACAACGATTTTCTCACGTTCCCCATGCATTTCTGACCGGAGTTGGAACCTCCGCGGGTGTTCGCCGCTAGTCGCCGAGAGACGGCGTTCTAGATTGCGCTACTCTAGAGTTCCTGTATAGGCTCCCTACGGGAGCCAGAGTTGCGCGTTCATGCATGGCATGTGGATTCAGCTCCTCACGTGACTGAATTCGGCGAATAGCAGCGCCGCGCGTTCGAGGCGCGCGGCGCGCTCAAAAGCAGGGGAACGTACTGTCGGAGCGCGTGCAACGTCTACTTTGCTGCACGACACTTGATCCGGCTCCTCACGTGATCGGATCTCGGCGAATAGCGGCGAGGGCGGCACGCGGCACGTGGAATCAAACGCGCAACTCTGGCTTTCGTAGGGAGCCTATACAGGAACTCTACGCTACTCTGCTCCGAAGGAGCTATATAGTGCTCTAGAGCAGGGGTCTCCAAACTTTTTGGCCAAGGGGCCGGATTGGGGACCTGTCGCAGTCTCGAGGGCCGGAAGACAGATAAATATTATAAATCAGTAAAAACTATATTAATAAGCCCAGATGAGCATTTAAAAAGAGGAGCTCAAGTTAGAGTAAAAGCGAGAAGTAATCAAAGGTGGATTAATACATATACTTTATTTCGAAATTCAGCATATAGGCAATTGCGACTTACGATAAGTGTGACCCAGAAAACTCACCAGGCATAAATCAAAGTGCACAGGAACTCTGGAATATTCGCGATGCCCAAAGTTCATATCTGGGAGTGTGTCATCACACGGACGGCATAAAGTACGCTCATATGAGGTAGTGACTTATTAGCACGCGAACAAAAAGAGGGGAAGAAGAAGAAGCGAAGAAAGGAGCTGTCGGCGCGGGCATGTTCGTCTGTTCGCTTGTACAGTTGCTTTCAGCCGGAGCGGAGGAAAGCAAAAACAATGCCCCCACGCACCGCTTGCGCCACTGAAGCCGCGTTCGAGATTCTCTAATAGATTATAAATAAAGTTGTGTCCTCCTCCTCCTTCTATACTCCGTCCACCCCTATGCTGACAGTGCACTGAAAGCTGCATGCCCGCTGGACCAGTCAACTCCCGGTCTTTTACCATGTGATCACACCCTCTCTGCATATTCACGCGTGGAGAGCGAGATCTGGAGATAAGAGACATGCGGTTGATTGGTCCGGCGAACAGGCAGCTTCCACCGCTCTGTCAGCTTCCGGGTGAACCGAGCATAGAAAATGCCCTTTTCGCTTGGGCGTCGGGCGAGAAATACGATGCGGTGTTCTCTCTTTCCGGTATGTTCGGTGCTCGTGGCGCCGTCGCGTCTTTAAGCGCGCTTCTGCCCGCACTGGTAGCAGCGGGCCTGCTGGTAGCGGGCCGCGGGCCGGACCACCATTATAAGCACCATGGCCAGCCGCGGGCCGGTCAGAAGGCCTCCGCGGGCCGGATCTGGCCCGCGGGCCGGGGTTTGGAGAACCCTGCTCTAGAAACAGGGGCAGCCGTCGGCTCGTCGCTCGCCCAACTCGGCTGCTCTGTTGCCGTGGTAACCAGGGCCTGCTCGCGTATGCCACGTGGTAGCGGGAGGAGGTGCGTACCGAGGACTCCCATTAGTTGTCGCGCGGCGCGCGCGGGCTTTTGGGATTTTTGCAAAGGGTCTATTGCATCCTACGGCTCGTACAAAAGTACTTGTAGTTGTCTTCATCGGGTTTATATAACTGTAAGGAAAAATAAATATTGTCTCAACGTCGGGGTCACAGTTAATCAAAGAGTAATAATCAACATTTTTGTCAAAGCATGAAGTTCCGATCAGAACTTCAAGCTTACAGCAAGATAGCAATGGGAACCGAAACTGTTAAAAAGCGAGGGCAGACGCTATGAAAGCGGTGGCAGCGCGTGCCACTGGGTGGATCGCTTATGAGGTATCCACCGAAGGATAAATCTGACCACTTTCTCCGCGTAGCGCAAACGTCGCAGACGCATCTGACGCCTCAAGCGGCGCGTTAGCGCCTGCACATCGTGGGCTTCGTCACTGCACGAGCTCGCAGTGCCGTGGCAGGAGCTGAGGCCAAGCCGAGCTGTGACGTCAGCATCGTCCGCGAGTCTCGACGTGAGCCGCTAACGGAGTATCCACGCGAAGAGCATCCGCATCTGCCTCGGCGGAGCGCGCATCACGGAGACAACGTCATCCCTGTTTGCGTCTCGCGCACGTTCTCCGACCGTGACGAGGCGGGAAACTGCCATAGACGAATGCTCTGCAGGTGCACGCGACGGTGCCGGGCGGAGACCCGGGCCAGTTGACGTCACGACATCCGTCCACGGTCTCCTCAGTGGACCTAAGGTGTATCAACGACGGACTCATACGTTTTGGTCGGCGACTGCGCAGCACATGATCTTACGTCACCGGTTTTCGAGGTCCGCCGGCGGTCCGCAGCCCGCGCTTTTGAGAGATACCAAGTGAGTTTTCTCGCCCGCACCTTGGCGGCGGACCGCGGCGTTTTTAGTATAATTGAAGCGCTAAGTCTGGCAACAAGTTAGCTGTTGACCGCCAACTGTTGAAGACGAAGAACACGAACCTTTTGTTGTGCGACGAAAAGAGTTGACTATGCAGACCAAGATCTTTCCTGTACATCCAGGGCTTCATCCAGCATGCCCTTTTCGGTTCACTAAGTCTCCTCGTCCTCAATAGTCAACGCCAGGGCCACCGCGGCCAAACGTCTCTTTCGTTCAACCTCATCTTGGCTCCTTACAAATAGCCTCAAAGCAGCTCGCTGCATGCGTTTGGTGGAGCTGTGAGGTCGAGGGTTAGACCGGCCCGTTCGCTCTGTCGTCTGCTCTTTTGGTCCGCCGTGTGGATGCTCATTGCAGCCGGGCGGCCCGCAGGCCGCACATCACGTGATCAATCGGTTCGCCGCCCGGTCCTCGTGTGGATACACCTTTACTGAGGCCGACCGCTCAACGACCACTATACTTCGTTTCAGCTAAAGTCCAGACGCCGCCGATGCTACAAGCGCGAGCATGTAGCCCTGAACAGTGCTTGCACTGCACGACGCGCGTGCTTGGCAGGGACTCTGAAAGCCAGGAGCTCGCGCTTCAGCATCGGCTGCGTCTGGAGAGCTCCGGCATCTGCCGGGGCAAAGGGCTGGATCGCGCATCCCCGCTTGGTCGCTGCAGCTGCAGCGCGAGAGTGAAGCCACCGGTCGGCCATCTTGCATGTTGAAAAATCGCGTTTCTGGAGCGTTGCGGAGGCTGGTGGCAGCATGCTCAAGACACGTTTTCTACTCGTTGGTAGTCATTCGTCGAAGAAGCTCTTTAAAGCCCTGTGTAAGCCGTGAGACTTGCCGTTGAGAACACGCGGAAATTTTTACGGAAGCGCAGTGCCGCAGTAAAAATGCCCAACTCATCGAAAGCAAGTTTCGTCATCACGATGCAACGCGCAGGTCACGAGTGACCCGCGCGTTGCATCATTGAACTTCTCCCATGATGCAACGTGCGGGACCCTTGTGACGTCACACGTGACGTCACGTTTGACGTCATTATAGGAAACGTCCTATAATGCAATGCGCGGGTCACGAATGAGACGGCACATTGCATTATAGGGCGTACCCATAACGCAACGCGCGGTTACGCCGACGGCGACGCTGGCGTCGCCGACCCGCGCATTGCATCATGAGACGCTTCCCATAATGCAATGCGCGGGTCACAAATGAGACGGCGCGTTGCATTATGGGACGTTTCCCATAACGCAACGCGCAGATACGCCGACGGCGACGTTCGCGTCGCCGTCGCCGACCGCGCGTTGCGTCATGGGACGCTTCCCATAATGCAACGCGCGGGACCCTCGTGACGTCACACATGCCGTCATTATGGGAAACGTCCCATAATGCAATGTGCGGGTCGCGAGTGAGCCCCGCGCGTTGCATTATGGGACGTTTCCCATAATGCAACGCGCGGTTACGCCGACGGCGACTGCGACGGCGATGCCGCTCAAGCCGGAAACGGGCGCCTAAGAGATGCGCTCTAAAAATTTAATAGATGTAAACCAAATTAAATTTTCATTCCACAGCCATGTTTGATCCCGTCCTATTTAACAAAACTGAAATAAGCCTTTGTTAACTGGTTTAAGGATGACGCGGCGTTCATATTAGGATAAATATAATATTAGGTGTCACCTTTTAGCATATTGAAGACATGTCCAACCTAACGGTCATTTATAACCATCATATAGTTTCTATATCAGCGAAAAAGCTATGTCGGTTACATATCAAAACTTGCACGGCTCGAATGGCCTGTGAAAGCAGCGAGAAAACGATGTCGGCCAGTCACCGGGAACTCCGTGGCTGAACTGGCCGGTGATTACAGAAAGAAAACGATGTCGGCCAGTCAGCGGAAACTCCACGGCTAAACTGGCCGGTGACTACAGCAAGAAAACGATGTCGGCCAGTCACCGGAAACTCCATGGCTAGACTGGCCAGTGACTACAGCAAGAAAACGATATCGGCCAGTCACCGGAAACTCCATGGCTAGACTGGCCGGTGACTACAGCAAGAAAACGATGTCGGCCGGTATCGGGAACTTTCCGGCTGGTACTGGCCAGTTTAGACAACGAGTCCCCGATATCGGCCGGGGTCGGTTTCTTGCCGGCGTCCCTGGCCGGGATCCGCCGTACAGCTCCCGGTACTGGCCGACGTAATCCCAGTATCGGCCGACATGGTGTGCTACCTGGGGTCTTACTTTGACGAAAAATAGTACATATCCCTACTTGGATTAAAATTGGCACAATGACTTATTTTGACGAAAAATAGCACATATCCCTACTTGGACTAATATTAGCACAATGTCTTATTTTGACGAAAAATAGTACATCGCTCTACTTGGATTAAAATTAGCGCAATGTCTTATTTGGATGAAAAATAGTACATATTTCTACTTGACTAAAATTAGCACAATGTCTTATTTTGACGAAAAATTGTACATCTCCCTACTTAGATTAAACTTAGCACAATGTCTAATTTTGAGGAAAAATAGTACATATCCCTACTTGCACTAAAATCAGCACAATGTCTTATTTTGACGAAATATAGTATTTATTCCTACTTGGATTAAAATTAGTACAATGTCTTATTTTGACGAAGAATAGTACATATCCCTACTTAGGATTAAATTAGCACAATGTCTTATTTTGACGAAAAATAGTACATATCCTACTTGGACTAAAATTAGCACAATGTCTTATTTTGACGAAAAATAGTACATATCCCTACTTGGATTAAAATTAGCACAATGTCTTATTTTGACGAAAAATAGTACATATCCCTACTTGGACTAAAATTAGTACAATGTCTTTTTTGACGAAAAAAGTACATCTCCCTACTTCGATTAAAATTCGCACAATGTCTTATTTTGACGAAAAATAGTACATATTTCTACTTGGAATGAAACTAGCACAATGTCTTATTTTGACGAAAATTAGTACATATCCCTACTTGGACTAATATTAGCACAATGTCTTATTTTGACGAAAAATAGTACATATCTCTACTTGGACTAAAATTAGCACAATGACTTATTTTGACGAAAAATAGTACATATCCCCACTTGGACTAATATTAGCACAATGTGCTATTTTAACGAAAAACAGTACATAACGCTACTTGGATTAAACTTAGGACAATGTCTTCTTTTGATGAAAAATAGTACATTACCCTACTTGAACTAAAATTAGCACAATGTCTTACTTTGACGAAAAATAGAACATATCCCTACTTGGATTAAAATTAGCACAATGTCTTATTTTGACGAAAAAAAGCACATATCCCTACTTGGAGTAAAATCAGCACAATGTCTTATTTTGATGAAAAATAGTACATATCCCTAATTTGATTAAAATTAGCACAAGGTATTATTTTGACGAAAAATAGTACATATTCCTACTGTGAATAAATCAGCGCAATGTCTTATTTTGTCCAAAAATAGTACATCTCTCTACTTGGATTAAAATTAGCGCAATGTCTTATTTTGATGAAAAATAGTACATATTTCTACTTGACTAAAATTAGCACAATGTCTTATTTTGACGAAAAATAGTACATCTCCCTACTTAAATCAAAATTAGCACTATGTCTTATTTTGACGAAAAATAGTACATATCCCTACTTGGACTAATATTAGCACAATGTCTTATTTTAACGAAAAATAGTACATATCCCTACTTGGACTAAAATTAGCACAATGTCTTATTTTGACAAAAAATAGTACATCTCCCTACTTAGAGTAAAATTAGCACAATGTCTTATTTTCACGAAACATAGTACATCTCTCTACTTAGGTTAAAAATAGCAAAATGTCTTATTTTGACGAAAAATAAAAATACAATTAGCACAATGTCTTATTTTGACGAAAAATAGTACATCTCCCTGCTTGGAGTAAAATTAACACGATATCTTATTTTGACGAAAAATAGTACATATCCCTACTTGGATTAAAATTTGCACAATGACTTATTTTGACGAAAAATAGTACATATCCCTACTTGGACTAATATTAGCACAATGTCTTATTTTGACGTAAAATAGTACATATCCCTACTTGGACTAATATTAGCACAATGTCTTATTTTAACGAAAAATAGTACATATCCCTACTTGGACTAAAATTAGCACAATGTCTTATTTTGACGAAAAATAGTACATCTTCCTACTTAGATTAAAATTAGCACAATGTTTTATTTTGACAAAAAATAGTACATATCCCTACTTGGACTAAAGTTAGCACAATGTCTTATTTTGACGAAAAATAGTACATATCCCTACTTGGATTAAAATTAGCACAATGTCTTATTTTGACGAAAAATAGTACATCTCCCTACTTGGATTAAAATTAGCACAATGTCTTATTTTGACGAAAAATAGTACATATCCCTACTTGGATTAAAATTAGCACAATGTCTTATTTTGACGAAAAATAGTACATATCCCTACTTGGACTAAAATTAGCACAATGTCTTATTTTGACGAAAAATAGTACATATCCCTACTTGGATTAAAATTAGCACAATGTCTTATTTTGACGAAAAATAGTACATATCCGTACTTGGATTAAAATTAGCACAATGTCTTATTTTGATGAAAAATAGTACATCTCCCTACTTGGATTAAAATTAGCACAATGTCTTATTTTGACGAAAAATATTACATATCCCTACTTGGACTAAAATTAGCACAATGTCTTATTTTGACAAAAATAGTACATATCCCTACTTGGACTAAAATTAGCACAATGTATTATTTTGACGAAAAATAGTACATCTCCCTACTTAGATTAATATCAGCACAATGTTTTATTTTGACAAAAAATAGTACATATCCCTACTTGGATTACAAATTAGGACAATGTCTTCTTTTGATGAAAAATAGTACATAATCCTACTTGAACAAAAATTAGCACAATGTCTTATTTTGAAGAAAAATAGAACATATCCCTACTTGGATTAAAATTAGCACAATGTCTTATTTTGACGAAAAAAAGCACATATCCCTACTTGGACTAAAATCAGCACAATGTCTTATTTTGATGAAAAATAGTACATATTCCTACTTGGATTAAAATTAGCACAATGTCTTATTTTGACGAAAAATAGTACATATCCCTACTTGGGCTAAAATTAGCAATGTCTTATTTTGACGAAAAATAGTACATATCCCTACTTGGATTAAAATTAGCACAATGGCTTATTTTGACAGAAAATTGTACATTTTCCTACTTAGATTAAAATTAGCACAACGCATTATTTTGACGAAAAATAGTACATATCCGTACTTAAATTAAAATTAGTACAATGTCTTATTTTGACGAAAAATAGTACATATCCCTACTTGGACTAACATAAGCAGAATGTCTTATTTTGACGAAAAATATTACATCTCCCTACTTGGAGTAAAATTAGCACAATGTCTTATTTTGACGAAAAACAGTACATATTCCCACTTGTACTAAAATTAGCACAATGTATTATTTTCACGAAAAATAGTACATCTCCCATTCAAATTAGCACAAAGTCTTATTTTGACGAAAAATAGTACATATCCCTACTTGGACTAAAATTAGCACGTCTTCTTTTGACGAAAAAAAGTACATATCCCTACTTGGATTAAAATTAGCACAATGTCTTATTTTGACAAAAAAATAGTACATCTTCCTACTTGGACTAAAATTAGCACAATGTCTTATTTTGACAAAAAATAGTACATATCCCTACTTGGATTAAAATTAGCACAATGTCTTATTTTGACGAAAAATAGTACATATCCCTACTTGGGCTAAAATTAGCAATGTCTTATTTTGACGAAAAATAGTACATATCCCTACTTGGATTAAAATTAGCACAATGTCTTATTTTGATGGAAAATTGTACATTTTCCTACTTAGATTAAAATTAGCACAACGCATTATTTTGACGAAAAAAAGTACATATCCCTACTTAAATTAAAATTAGTACAATGTCTTATTTTGACGAAAAATAGTACATATCCCTACTTGGACTAACATTAGCAGAATGTCTTATTTTGACGAAAAATATTACATCTCCCTACTTGGAGTAAAATTAGCACAATGTCTTATTTTGACGAAAAATAGTACATATCACTACTTGGACTAAAATTAGCACAATGTCTTTTTTTACGAAAAAAAGTACATCTCCCTACTTCGATTAAAATTAGCACAATGTCTTATTTCGACGAAAAATAGTACATATCCCTACTTGGAATGAAACTAGCACAATGTCTTATTTTGACGAAATATAGTGCATATCCCTACTTGGATTAAAATTAGGACAATGTCTTCTTTTGATGAAAAATAGTACATAACCCTACTTGAACTAAAATTAGCACAATGTCTTATTTGGACGAAAAATAGAACATATCCCTACTTGGATTAAAATTAGCACAATGTCTTATTTTGACGAAAAAAGCACATGTCCCTACTTGGACTAAAATCAGCACAATGTCTTATTTTGACGAAAAATAGTTCATATCCCTAATTGGATTAAAATTAGCACAATGTATTATTTTGACGAAAAATAGTACATATCCCTACTTGGGCTAAAATTAGCAATGTCTTATTTTGACGAAAAATAGTACATATCCCTACTTGGATTAAAATTAGCACAATGGCTTATTTTGACGGAAAATTGTACATTTTCCTACTTAGATTAAAATTAGCACAACGCATTATTTGGACAAAAAATAGTACACATCCGTACTTAAATTAAAATTAGTACAATGTCTTATTTTGACGAAAAATAGTACATATCCCTACTTGGACTAACATTAGCAGAATGTCTTATTTTGACGAAAAATATTACATCTCCCTACTTGGACTAAAATTAGCACAATGTCTTATTTTGAAAAAAAAATAGTACATATCCCTACTCGGACTAAAATTAGCACAATGTCTTATTTTGACGAAAAATAGTACATATACCTACTTGGAGTAAAATTAGCATAATGTCTTATTTTGACGAAAAATAGTGCATCTTCCTTCTTGGATTAAAATTCGCACAATGTCTTATTTTGAAAAAAATAGTACATATCCCTACTTGGACTAAAATTAGCACAATGTCTTATTTTGATGAAAAATAGTACATATCCCTACTTGGACTAAAATTAGCACAATGTCTTATTTTGACGAAAAAATAATACATATCCCTACTTGGATTAAAATTAGCACAATGTCTTATTTTGACGAAAAATAGTACATATCCGTACTTGGATTAAAATTAGCACAATGTCTTATTTTGATGAAAAATAGTACATCTCCCTACTTGGATTAAAATTAGCACAATGTCTTATTCTGACGAAAAATATTACATAACCCTACTTGGACTAAAATTAGCACAATGTCTTATTTTGACAAAAATAGTACATATCCCTACTTGGACTAAAATTAGCACAATGTATTATTTTGACGAAAAATAGTACATCTCCCTACTTAAATTAATATTAGCACAATGTTTTATTTTGACAAAAAATAGTACATATCCCTACTTGGATTAAAATTAGGACAATGTCTTATTTTGATGAAAAATAGTACATAACCCTACTTGAACTAAAATTAGCACAATGTCTTATTTTGACGAAAAATAGAACATATCCCTACTTGGATTAAAATTAGCACAATGTCTTATTTTGACGAAAAAAGCACATATCCCTACTTGGACTAAGTCAGCACAATGTCTTATTTTGATGAAAAATAGTACATAACCCTACTTGGTTTACAATTAGCACAATGTCTTATTTTGAAGAAAAATAGTACATATTCCTACTTGGACTAAAATTAGCACAATGTTTTATTTTGACGAAAAATAGTACATATCCCGACTTGGGTTAAAATTAGCACAATGACTTATTTTAACAAAAAATAGTACATATCCCTACTTGGACTAATATTAGCACAATGTCCTATTTTAACGAAAAATAGTACATATCCCTTCTTTGACTAATATTAGCACAATGTCTTACTTTGACAAAAAATAGTACATATTCCTACTTGGATTAAAATTTGCACAATGTCTTATTTTGACGAAAAACAGTACATATCCCCACTTGTACTAAAATTAGCACAAAGTATTATTTTCACGAAAAATAGTACATCTCCCATTAAAATTAGCACAATCTCTTATTTTGACGAAAAATAGTACATATCCCTACTTGGACTAAAATTAGCACAATGTCTTCTTTTGACGAAAAAAAGTGCATATTCCTACTTGGATTAAAATTAGCACAATGTCTTATTTTGAGAAAAAAATAGTACATCTTCCTACTTGGACTAAAATTAGCACAATGTCTTACTTTGACGAAAAATAGAACATATCCCTACTTGGATTAAAATTGGCACAATGTCTTATTTTGACGAAAAATAGTACATATCCCTAATTTGATTAAAATTAGCACAAGGTATTATTTTGACGAAAAATAGTACATATCCCTACTGTGAATAAATCAGCGCAATGTCTTATTTTGTCCAAAAATAGTACATCTCTCTACTTGGATTAAAATTAGCACAATGTCTTATTTTGATGAAAAATAGTACATATTTCTACTTGACTAAAATTAGCACAATGTCTTATTTTGACGAAAAATAGTACATCTCCCTACTTAAATCAAAATTAGCACTATGTCTTATTTTGACGAAAAATAGTACATATCCCTACTTGGACTAATATTAGCACAATGTCTTATTTTAACGAAAAATAGTACATATCCCTACTTGGAGTAAAATTAGCACAATGTCTTATTTTGACAAAAAATAGTACATCTCCCTACTTAGACTAAAATTAGCACAATGTCTTATTTTCACGAAACAGAGTACATCTCCCTACTTAGGTTAAAAATAGCAAAATGTCTTATTTTGACGAAAAATAAAAATACAATTAGCACAATGTCTTATTTTGACGAAAAATAGTACATCTCCCTGCTTGGAGTAAAATTAACACGATATCTTATTTTGACGAAAAATAGTACATATCCCTACTTGGATTAAAATTTGCACAATGACTTATTTTGACGAAAAATAGTACATATCCCTACTTGGACTAATATTAGCACAATGTCTTATTTTGACGAAAAATAGTACATATCCCTACTTGGATTAAAATTAGCACAATGTCTTATTTTGACGAAAAATAGTACATATCCGTACTTGGATTAAAATTAGCACAATGTCTTATTTTGATGAAAAATAGTACATCTCCCTACTTGGATTAAAATTAGCACAATGTCTTATTTTGACGAAAAATATTACATATCCCTACTTGGACTAAAATTAGCACAATGTCTTATTTTGACAAAAATAGTACATATCCCTACTTGGACTAAAATTAGCACAATGTATTATTTTGACGAAAAATAGTACATCTCCCTACTTAGATTAATATCAGCACAATGTTTTATTTTGACAAAAAATAGTACATATCCCTACTTGGATTACAAATTAGGACAATGTCTTCTTTTGATGAAAAATAGTACATAATCCTACTTGAACAAAAATTAGCACAATGTCTTATTTTGAAGAAAAATAGAACATATCCCTACTTGGATTAAAATTAGCACAATGTCTTATTTTGACGAAAAAAAGCACATATCCCTACTTGGACTAAAATTAGCACAATGTGTTATTTTGACAAAAAATAGTACATATCCCTACTTGGATTAAAATTAGCACAATGTCTTATTTTGACGAAAAATAGTACATATCCCTACTTGGGCTAAAATTAGCAATGTCTTATTTTGACGAAAAATAGTACATATCCCTACTTGGATTAAAATTAGCACAATGTCTTATTTTGATGGAAAATTGTACATTTTCCTACTTAGATTAAAATTAGCACAACGCATTATTTTGACGAAAAATAGTACATATCCCTACTTAAATTAAAATTAGTACAATGTCTTATTTTGACGAAAAATAGTACATATCCCTACTTGGACTAACATTAGCAGAATGTCTTATTTTGACGAAAAATATTACATCTCCCTACTTGGAGTAAAATTAGCACAATGTCTTATTTTGACGAAAAATAGTACATATCCCTACTTGGACTAAAATTAGCACAATGTCTTATTTTGACGAAAAATAGTACATATCCCTACTTCGATTAAAATTAGCACAATGTCTTATTTTGACGAAAAATAGTACATATCCCTACTTGGAATAAAATTAGCACAATGTCTTATTTTGACGAAAAATAGTACATATCCCTACTTGGATTAAAATTAGCACAATGTCTTATTTTGATGAAAAATAGTACATATCCCTACTTGAACTAAAATTAGCACAATGTCTTATTTTGACGAAAAATAGTACATATCCCTACTTGGATTAAAATTAGCACAATGTCTTATTTTGACGAAAAATAGTACATATCCCTACTTGGACTAAAATTAGCACAATGTCTTATTTTGACGAAAAATAGTACATATCCCTACTTGGACTAAAATTAGCACAATGTATTATTTTGACGAAAAATAGTACATATCCCTACTTGGACTAAAATTAGCACAATGTCTTATTTTGACGAAAAATAGTACATATCCCTACTTGGATTAAAATTAGCACAATGTCTTATTTTGACGAAAAATAGTACATTTTCCTACTTAGATTAAAATTAGCACAATGTCATTATTTTGACGAAAAATAGTACATATCCCTACTTAAATTAAAATTAGCACAATGTCTTATTTTGACGAAAAATAGTACATATCCCTACTTGGATTAAAATTAGCACAATGTCTTATTTTGACGAAAAATAGTACATCTCCCTACTTGGATTAAAATTAGCACAATGTCTTATTTTGACGAAAAATAGTACATATCCCTACTTGGACTAAAATTAGCACAATGTCTTATTTTGACGAAAAATAGTACATATCCCTACTTGGATTAAAATTAGCACAATGTCTTATTTTGACGAAAAATAGTACATATCCCTACTTGGATTAAAATTAGCACAATGTCTTATTTTGACGAAAAATAGTACATATCCCTACTTGGACTAAAATTAGCACAATGTCTTATTTTGATGAAAAATAGTACATATCCCTACTTGGATTAAAATTAGCACAATGTCTTATTTTGACGAAAAATAGTACATATCCCTACTTGGATTAAAATTAGCACAATGTCTTATTTTGACGAAAAATAGTACATATCCCTACTTGGATTAAAATTAGCACAATGTCTTATTTTGACGAAAAATAGTACATATCCCTACTTGGATTAAAATTAGCACAATGTCTTATTTTGACGAAAAATAGTACATATCCCTACTTGGATTAAAATTAGCACAATGTCTTATTTTGACGAAAAATAGTACATATCCCTACTTGGACTAAAATTAGCACAATGTCTTATTTTGACGAAAAATAGTACATATCCCTACTTGGATTAAAATTAGCACAATGTCTTATTTTGACGAAAAATAGTACATATCCCTACTTGGATTAAAATTAGCACAATGTCTTATTTTGACGAAAAATAGTACATATCCCTACTTGGATTAAAATTAGCACAATGTCTTATTTTGACGAAAAATAGTACATATCCCTACTTGGACTAAAATTAGCACAATGTCTTATTTTGACGAAAAATAGTACATATCCCTACTTGGACTAAAATTAGCACAATGTCTTATTTTGACGAAAAATAGTACATATCCCTACTTGGATTAAAATTAGCACAATGTCTTATTTTGACGAAAAATAGTACATATCCCTACTTGGACTAAAATTAGCACAATGTCTTATTTTGACGAAAAATAGTACATATCCCTACTTGGATTAAAATTAGCACAATGTCTTATTTTGACGAAAAATAGTACATATCCCTACTTGGACTAAAATTAGCACAATGTCTTATTTTGACGAAAAATAGTACATATCCCTACTTGGACTAAAATTAGCACAATGTCTTATTTTGACGAAAAATAGTACATATCCCTACTTGGATTAAAATTAGCACAATGTCTTATTTTGACGAAAAATAGTACATATCCCTACTTGGACTAAAATTAGCACAATGTCTTATTTTGACGAAAAATAGTACATATCCCTACTTGGATTAAAATTAGCACAATGTCTTATTTTGACGAAAAATAGTACATATCCCTACTTGGACTAAAATTAGCACAATGTCTTATTTTGACGAAAAATAGTACATATCCCTACTTGGATTAAAATTAGCACAATGTCTTATTTTGACGAAAAATAGTACATATCCCTACTTGGACTAAAATTAGCACAATGTCTTATTTTGACGAAAAATAGTACATATCCCTACTTGGACTAAAATTAGCACAATGTCTTATTTTGACGAAAAATAGTACATCTCCCTACTTAGACTAAAATTAGCACAATGTCTTATTTTGACGAAAAATAGTACATATCCCTACTTGGACTAAAATTAGCACAATGTCTTATTTTGACGAAAAATAGTACATATCCCTACTTGGATTAAAATTAGCACAATGTCTTATTTTGACGAAAAATAGTACATATCCCTACTTGGATTAAAATTAGCACAATGTCTTATTTTGACGAAAAATAGTACATATCCCTACTTGGACTAAAATTAGCACAATGTCTTATTTTGACGAAAAATAGTACATATCCCTACTTGGATTAAAATTAGCACAATGTCTTATTTTGACGAAAAATAGTACATATCCCTACTTGGACTAAAATTAGCACAATGTCTTATTTTGACGAAAAATAGTACATATCCCTACTTGGATTAAAATTAGCACAATGTCTTATTTTGACAAAAAATAGTACATATTCCTACTTGGACTAAAATTAGCACAATGTCTTATTTTGACGAAAAATAGTACATATCCCTACTTGGATTAAAATTAGCACAATGTCTTATTTTGACGAAAAATAGTACATATCCCTACTTGGATTAAAATTAGCACAATGTCTTATTTTGACGAAAAATAGTACATATCCCTACTTGGACTAAAATTAGCACAATGTCTTATTTTGACGAAAAATAGTACATATTCCTACTTGGATTAAAATTAGCACAATGTCTTATTTTGACGAAAAATAGTACATATCCCTACTTGGACTAAAATTAGCACAATGTCTTATTTTGACGAAAAATAGTACATATCCCTACTTGGATTAAAATTAGCACAATGTCTTATTTTGACGAAAAATAGTACATATCCCTACTTGGATTAAAATTAGCACAATGTCTTATTTTGACGAAAAATAGTACATATCCCTACTTGGACTAAAATTAGCACAATGTCTTATTTTGACGAAAAATAGTACATATCCCTACTTGGATTAAAATTAGCACAATGTCTTATTTTGACGAAAAATAGTACATATCCCTACTTGGATTAAAATTAGCACAATGTCTTATTTTGACGAAAAATAGTACATATCCCTACTTGGATTAAAATTAGCACAATGTCTTATTTTGACGAAAAATAGTACATATCCCTACTTGGACTAAAATTAGCACAATGTCTTATTTTGACGAAAAATAGTACATATCCCTACTTGGATTAAAATTAGCACAATGTCTTATTTTGACGAAAAATAGTACATATCCCTACTTGGACTAAAATTAGCACAATGTCTTATTTTGACGAAAAATAGTACATATCCCTACTTGGATTAAAATTAGCACAATGTCTTATTTTGACGAAAAATAGTACATATCCCTACTTGGACTAAAATTAGCACAATGTCTTATTTTGACGAAAAATAGTACATATCCCTACTTGGATTAAAATTAGCACAATGTCTTATTTTGACGAAAAATAGTACATATCCCTACTTGGACTAAAATTAGCACAATGTCTTATTTTGACGAAAAATAGTACATATCCCTACTTGGATTAAAATTAGCACAATGTCTTATTTTGACGAAAAATAGTACATATCCCTACTTGGATTAAAATTAGCACAATGTCTTATTTTGACGAAAAATAGTACATATCCCTACTTGGATTAAAATTAGCACAATGTCTTATTTTGACGAAAAATAGTACATATCCCTACTTGGACTAAAATTAGCACAATGTCTTATTTTGACGAAAAATAGTACATATCCCTACTTGGATTAAAATTAGCACAATGTCTTATTTTGACGAAAAATAGTACATATCCCTACTTGGATTAAAATTAGCACAATGTCTTATTTTGACGAAAAATAGTACATATCCCTACTTGGATTAAAATTAGCACAATGTCTTATTTTGACGAAAAATAGTACATATCCCTACTTGGACTAAAATTAGCACAATGTCTTATTTTGACGAAAAATAGTACATATCCCTACTTGGACTAAAATTAGCACAATGTCTTATTTTGACGAAAAATAGTACATATCCCTACTTGGATTAAAATTAGCACAATGTCTTATTTTGACGAAAAATAGTACATATCCCTACTTGGATTAAAATTAGCACAATGTCTTATTTTGACGAAAAATAGTACATATCCCTACTTGGATTAAAATTAGCACAATGTCTTATTTTGACGAAAAATAGTACATATCCCTACTTGGACTAAAATTAGCACAATGTCTTATTTTGACGAAAAATAGTACATATCCCTACTTGGACTAAAATTAGCACAATGTCTTATTTTGACGAAAAATAGTACATATCCCTACTTGGATTAAAATTAGCACAATGTCTTATTTTGACGAAAAATAGTACATATCCCTACTTGGACTAAAATTAGCACAATGTCTTATTTTGACGAAAAATAGTACATATCCCTACTTGGATTAAAATTAGCACAATGTCTTATTTTGACGAAAAATAGTACATATCCCTACTTGGATTAAAATTAGCACAATGTCTTATTTTGACGAAAAATAGTACATATCCCTACTTGGATTAAAATTAGCACAATGTCTTATTTTGACGAAAAATAGTACATATCCCTACTTGGATTAAAATTAGCACAATGTCTTATTTTGACGAAAAATAGTACATATCCCTACTTGGATTAAAATTAGCACAATGTCTTATTTTGATGAAAAATAGTACATATCCCTACTTGGACTAAAATTAGCACAATGTCTTATTTTGACGAAAAATAGTACATATCCCTACTTGGATTAAAATTAGCACAATGTCTTATTTTGACGAAAAATAGTACATATCCCTACTTGGACTAAAATTAGCACAATGTCTTATTTTGACGAAAAATAGTACATATTCCTACTTGGATTAAAATTAGCACAATGTCTTATTTTGACGAAAAAATAGTACATATCCCTACTTGGATTAAAATTAGCACAATGTCTTATTTTGACGAAAAATAGTACATATCCCTACTTGGATTAAAATTAGCACAATGTCTTATTTTGACGAAAAATAGTACATCTCCTACTTGGATTAAAATTAGCACAATGTCTTATTTTGACGAAAAATAGTACATATCCCTACTTGGATTAAAATTAGCACAATGTCTTATTTTGACGAAAAATAGTACATATCCCTACTTGGATTAAAATTAGCACAATGTCTTATTTTGACGAAAAATAGTACATATCCCTACTTGGATTAAAATTAGCACAATGTCTTATTTTGACGAAAAATAGTACATATCCCTACTTGGACTAAAATTAGCACAATGTCTTATTTTGACGAAAAATAGTACATATCCCTACTTGGACTAAAATTAGCACAATGTCTTATTTTGACGAAAAATAGTACATATCTCCTACTTGGATTAAAATTAGCACAATGTCTTATTTTTGACGAAAAATAGTACATATCCCTACTTTGGATTAAAATTAGCACAATGTCTTATTTTGACGAAAAATAGTACATATCCCTACTTGGACTAAAATTAGCACAATGTCTTATTTTGACGAAAAATAGTACATATCCCTACTTGGATTAAAATTAGCACAATGTCTTATTTTGACGAAAAATAGTACATATCCCTACTTAGATTAAAATTAGCACAATGTCTTATTTTGACGAAAAATAGTACATCTCCCTACTTGGATTAAAATTAGCACAATGTCTTATTTTGACGAAAAATAGTACATATCCCTACTTGGATTAAAATTAGCACAATGTCTTATTTTGACGAAAAATAGTACATATCCCTACTTGGACTAAAATTAGCACAATGTCTTATTTTGACGAAAAATAGTACATATCCCTACTTGGATTAAAATTAGCACAATGTCTTATTTTGACGAAAAATAGTACATATCCCTACTTGGATTAAAATTAGCACAATGTCTTATTTTGACGAAAAATAGTACATATCCCTACTTGGACTAAAATTAGCACAATGTCTTATTTTGACGAAAAATAGTACATATCCCTACTTGGATTAAAATTAGCACAATGTCTTATTTTGACGAAAAATAGTACATATCCCTACTTGGATTAAAATTAGCACAATGTCTTATTTTGATGAAAAATAGTACATCTCCCTACTTGGATTAAAATTAGCACAATGTCTTATTTTGACGAAAAATAGTACATATCCCTACTTGGATTAAAATTAGCACAATGTCTTATTTTGACGAAAAATAGTACATATCCCTACTTGGACTAAAATTAGCACAATGTCTTATTTTGACGAAAAATAGTACATATCCCTACTTGGATTAAAATTAGCACAATGTCTTATTTTGACGAAAAATAGTACATATCCCTACTTGGACTAAAATTAGCACAATGTCTTATTTTGACGAAAAATAGTACATATTCCTACTTGGATTAAAATTAGCACAATGTCTTATTTTGATGAAAAATAGTACATATCCCTACTTGGATTAAAATTAGCACAATGTCTTATTTTGACGAAAAATAGTACATATCCCTACTTGGATTAAAATTAGCACAATGTCTTATTTTGACGAAAAATAGTACATATCCCTACTTGGATTAAAATTAGCACAATGTCTTATTTTGACGAAAAAATAGTACATATCCCTACTTGGATTAAAATTAGCACAATGTCTTATTTTGACGAAAAATAGTACATATCCCTACTTGGATTAAAATTAGCACAATGTCTTATTTTGACGAAAAATAGTACATATCCCTACTTGGATTAAAATTAGCACAATGTCTTATTTTGACGAAAAATAGTACATATCCCTACTTGGATTAAAATTAGCACAATGTCTTATTTTGACGAAAAATAGTACATATCCCTACTTGGATTAAAATTAGCACAATGTCTTATTTTGACGAAAAATAGTACATATCCCTACTTGGACTAAAATTAGCACAATGTCTTATTTTGACGAAAAAATAGTACATATCCCTACTTGGATTAAAATTAGCACAATGTATTATTTTGACGAAAAATAGTACATATCCCTACTTGGACTAAAATTAGCACAATGTCTTATTTTGACGAAAAATAGTACATATCCCTACTTGGACTAAAATTAGCACAATGTCTTATTTTGACGAAAAAATAGTACATATCCCTACTTGGACTAAAATTAGCACAATGTCTTATTTTGACGAAAAATAGTACATATCCCTACTTGGATTAAAATTAGCACAATGTCTTATTTTGACGAAAAATAGTACATATCCCTACTTGGATTAAAATTAGCACAATGTCTTATTTTGACGAAAAATAGTACATATCCCTACTTGGATTAAAATTAGCACAATGTCTTATTTTGACGAAAAATAGTACATATCCCTACTTGGATTAAAATTAGCACAATGTCTTATTTTGACGAAAAATAGTACATATCCCTACTTGGATTAAAATTAGCACAATGTCTTATTTTGACGAAAAATAGTACATATCCCTACTTGGACTAAAATTAGCACAATGTCTTATTTTGACGAAAAATAGTACATATCCCTACTTGGACTAAAATTAGCACAATGTCTTATTTTGACGAAAAATAGTACATATCCCTACTTGGACTAAAATTAGCACAATGTCTTATTTTGACGAAAAATAGTACATATCCCTACTTGGATTAAAATTAGCACAATGTCTTATTTTGACGAAAAATAGTACATATCCCTACTTGGACTAAAATTAGCACAATGTCTTATTTTGACGAAAAATAGTACATATCCCTACTTGGACTAAAATTAGCACAATGTCTTATTTTGACGAAAAATAGTACATATCCCTACTTGGATTAAAATTAGCACAATGTCTTATTTTGACGAAAAATAGTACATATCCCTACTTGGATTAAAATTAGCACAATGTCTTATTTTGACGAAAAATAGTACATATCCCTACTTGGATTAAAATTAGCACAATGTCTTATTTTGACGAAAAATAGTACATATCCCTACTTGGATTAAAATTAGCACAATGTCTTATTTTGACGAAAAATAGTACATATCCCTACTTGGACTAAAATTAGCACAATGTCTTATTTTGACGAAAAATAGTACATATCCCTACTTGGATTAAAATTAGCACAATGTCTTATTTTGACGAAAAATAGTACATATCCCTACTTGGATTAAAATTAGCACAATGTCTTATTTTTGACGAAAAATAGTACATATCCCTACTTGGACTAAAATTAGCACAATGTCTTATTTTGACGAAAAATAGTACATATCCCTACTTGGACTAAAATTAGCACAATGTCTTATTTTGACGAAAAATAGTACATATCCCTACTTGGACTAAAATTAGCACAATGTCTTATTTTGACGAAAAATAGTACATATCCCTACTTGGATTAAAATTAGCACAATGTCTTATTTTGACGAAAAATAGTACATCATCCCTACTTGGATTAAAATTAGCACAATGTCTTATTTTGACGAAAAATAGTACATATCCCTACTTGGATTAAAATTAGCACAATGTCTTATTTTGACGAAAAATAGTACATATCCCTACTTGGATTAAAATTAGCACAATGTCTTATTTTGACGAAAAATAGTACATATCCCTACTTGGACTAAAATTAGCACAATGTCTTATTTTGACGAAAAATAGTACATATCCCTACTTGGATTAAAATTAGCACAATGTCTTATTTTGACGAAAAATAGTACATATCCCTACTTGGATTAAAATTAGCACAATGTCTTATTTTGACGAAAAATAGTACATATCCCTACTTGGACTAAAATTAGCACAATGTCTTATTTTGACGAAAAATAGTACATATCCCTACTTGGATTAAAATTAGCACAATGTCTTATTTTGACGAAAAATAGTACATCTCCCTACTTGGATTAAAATTAGCACAATGTCTTATTTTGACGAAAAATAGTACATATCCCTACTTGGACTAAAATTAGCACAATGTCTTATTTTGACGAAAAATAGTACATATCCCTACTTGGATTAAAATTAGCACAATGTCTTATTTTGACGAAAAATAGTACATATCCCTACTTGGATTAAAATTAGCACAATGTCTTATTTTGACGAAAAATAGTACATATCCCTACTTGGATTAAAATTAGCACAATGTCTTATTTTGACGAAAAATAGTACATATCCCTACTTGGACTAAAATTAGCACAATGTCTTATTTTGACGAAAAATAGTACATCTCCCTACTTGGATTAAAATTAGCACAATGTCTTATTTTGACGAAAAATAGTACATATCCCTACTTGGATTAAAATTAGCACAATGTCTTATTTTGACGAAAAATAGTACATATCCCTACTTGGATTAAAATTAGCACAATGTCTTATTTTGACGAAAAATAGTACATATCCCTACTTGGACTAAAATTAGCACAATGTCTTATTTTGACGAAAAATAGTACATATCCCTACTTGGATTAAAATTAGCACAATGTCTTATTTTGACGAAAAATAGTACATCTTCCTACTTGGATTAAAATTAGCACAATGTCTTATTTTGACGAAAAATAGTACATATCCCTACTTGGATTAAAATTAGCACAATGTCTTATTTTGACGAAAAATAGTACATATCCCTACTTGGACTAAAATTAGCACAATGTCTTATTTTGACGAAAAATAGTACATCTCCCTACTTGGATTAAAATTAGCACAATGTCTTATTTTGACGAAAAATAGTACATATCCCTACTTGGACTAAAATTAGCACAATGTCTTATTTTGACGAAAAATAGTACATATCCCTACTTGGATTAAAATTAGCACAATGTCTTATTTTGACGAAAAATAGTACATCTCCTACTTGGATTAAAATTAGCACAATGTCTTATTTTGACGAAAAATAGTACATATCCCTACTTGGACTAAAATTAGCACAATGTCTTATTTTGACGAAAAATAGTACATATCCCTACTTGGATTAAAATTAGCACAATGTCTTATTTTGACGAAAAAATAGTACATCTCCCTACTTGGATTAAAATTAGCACAATGTCTTATTTTGACGAAAAATAGTACATATCCCTACTTGGATTAAAATTAGCACAATGTCTTATTTTGACGAAAAATAGTACATATCCCTACTTGGATTAAAATTAGCACAATGTCTTATTTTGACGAAAAATAGTACATATCCCTACTTGGATTAAAATTAGCACAATGTCTTATTTTGACGAAAAATAGTACATATCCCTACTTGGATTAAAATTAGCACAATGTCTTATTTTGACGAAAAATAGTACATATCCCTACTTGGATTAAAATTAGCACAATGTCTTATTTTGACGAAAAATAGTACATATCCCTACTTGGACTAAAATTAGCACAATGTCTTATTTTGACGAAAAATAGTACATATCCCTACTTGGATTAAAATTAGCACAATGTCTTATTTTGACGAAAAATAGTACATATCCCTACTTGGATTAAAATTAGCACAATGTCTTATTTTGACGAAAAATAGTACATCTCCCTACTTGGATTAAAATTAGCACAATGTCTTATTTTGACGAAAAATAGTACATATCCCTACTTGGATTAAAATTAGCACAATGTCTTATTTTGACGAAAAATAGTACATATCCCTACTTGGACTAAAATTAGCACAATGTCTTATTTTTGACGAAAAATAGTACATATCCCTACTTGGATTAAAATTAGCACAATGTCTTATTTTGACGAAAAATAGTACATCTCCCTACTTGGATTAAAATTAGCACAATGTCTTATTTTGACGAAAAATAGTACATATCCCTACTTGGATTAAAATTAGCACAATGTCTTATTTTGACGAAAAAATAGTACATATCCCTACTTGAACTAAAATTAGCACAATGTCTTATTTTGACGAAAAATAGTACATCTCCCTACTTGGATTAAAATTAGCACAATGTCTTATTTTGACGAAAAATAGTACATATCCCTACTTGGATTAAAATTAGCACAATGTCTTATTTTGATGAAAAATAGTACATATCCCTACTTGGATTAAAATTAGCACAATGTCTTATTTTGACGAAAAATAGTACATATTCCTACTTGGACTTAAAATTAGCACAATGTCTTATTTTGACGAAAAATAGTACATATCCCTACTTGGATTAAAATTAGCACAATGTCTTATTTTGATGAAAAATAGTACATATCCCTACTTGGGATTAAAATTAGCACAATGTCTTATTTTGACGAAAAATAGTACATATCCCTACTTGGACTAAAATTAGCACAATGTCTTATTTTGACGAAAAATAGTACATATCCCTACTTGGACTAAAATTAGCACAATGTCTTATTTTGACGAAAAATAGTACATATCCCTACTTGGATTAAAATTAGCACAATGTCTTATTTTGACGAAAAATAGTACATATCCCTACTTGGATTAAAATTAGCACAATGTCTTATTTTGACGAAAAATAGTACATATCCCTACTTGGACTAAAATTAGCACAATGTCTTATTTTGACGAAAAATAGTACATATCCCTACTTGGATTAAAATTAGCACAATGTCTTATTTTGACTAAAAATAGTACATCTCCCTACTTGGATTAAAATTAGCACAATGTCTTATTTTGACAAAAAATAGTACATATTCCTACTTGGATTAAAATTAGCACAATGTCTTATTTTGACGAAAAATAGTACATATTCCTACTTGGATTAAAATTAGCACAATGTCTTATTTTGACGAAAAATAGTACATATCCCTACTTGGACTTAAAAATTAGCACAATGTCTTATTTTGACGAAAAATAGTACATATCCCTACTTGGATTAAAATTAGCACAATGTCTTATTTTGACAAAAATAGTACATATCCCTACTTGGACTAAAATTAGCACAATGTCTTATTTTGACGAAAAATAGTACATATCCCTACTTGGATTAAAATTAGCACAATGTCTTATTTTGACGAAAAATAGTACATATCCCTACTTGGATTAAAATTAGCACAATGTCTTATTTTGACGAAAAATAGTACATATCCCTACTTGGACTAAAATTAGCACAATGTCTTATTTTGACGAAAAATAGTACATATTCCTACTTGGATTAAAATTAGCACAATGTCTTATTTTGACGAAAAATAGTACATATCCCTACTTGGATTAAAATTAGCACAATGTCTTATTTTGACGAAAAATAGTACATATTCCTACTTGGATTAAAATTAGCACAATGTCTTATTTTGACGAAAAATAGTACATATTCCTACTTGGATTAAAATTAGCACAATGTCTTATTTTGACGAAAAATAGTACATATCCCTACTTGGATTAAAAATTAGCACAATGTCTTATTTTGACGAAAAATAGTACATCTCCCTACTTGGATTAAAATTAGCACAATGTCTTATTTTGACGAAAAATAAGTACATATCCCTACTTGGACTAAAATTAGCACAATGTCTTATTTTGACGAAAAAGTAGTACATATTCCTACTTGGACTAAAATTAGCACAATGTCTTATTTTGACGAAAAATAGTACATCTCCCTACTTGGATTAAAATTAGCACAATGTCTTATTTTGTACGAAAAATAAGATGACATATCCCTACTTGGACTAAAATTAGCACAATGTCTTATTTTGACGAAAAATAGTACATATCCCTACTTGGACTAAAATTAGCACAATGTCTTATTTTGACGAAAAATAGTACATATCCCTACTTGGATTAAAATTAGCACAATGTCTTATTTTGACGAAAAATAGTACATATCCCTACTTGGATTAAAATTAGCACAATGTCTTATTTTGACGAAAAATAGTACATATCCCTACTTGGATTAAAATTAGCACAATGTCTTATTTTGACGAAAAATAGTACATATCCCTACTTGGACTAAAATTAGCACAATGTCTTATTTTGACGAAAAATAGTACATATCCCTACTTGGACTAAAATTAGCACAATGTCTTATTTTGACTGAAAAATAGTACATATCCCTACTTGGATTAAAATTAGCACAATGTCTTATTTTGACGAAAAATAGTACATATCCCTACTTGGATTAAAATTAGCACAATGTCTTATTTTGACGAAAAATAGTACATATCCCTACTTGGACTAAAATTAGCACAATGTCTTATTTTTGACGAAAAATAGTACATATCCATACTTGGACTAAAATTAGCACAATGTCTTATTTTGACGAAAAATAGTACATATCCCTACTTGGATTAAAATTAGCACAATGTCTTATTTTGACGAAAAATAGTACATCTCCCTACTTGGATTAAAAATTAGCACAATGTCTTATTTTGACGAAAAATAGTACATATCCCTACTTGGACTAAAATTAGCACAATGTCTTATTTTGACGAAAAATAGTACATATACCTACTTGGATTAAAATTAGCACAATGTCTTATTTTGACGAAAAATAGTACATCTTCCTACTTGGATTAAAATTAGCACAATGTCTTATTTTGACGAAAAATAGTATCATATCCCTACTTGGACTAAAATTAGTCACAATGTCTTATTTTGACGAAAAATAGTACATCTTCCTACTTGGACTAAAATTAGCACAATGTCTTATTTTGAAGAAAAATAGTACATATCCCTACTTGGATTAAAATTAGCACAATGTCTTATTTTGACGAAAAATAGAACATATCCCCACTTGGATTAAAATTAGCACAATGTCTTATTTTGACGAAAAATAGTACATATCCCTACTTGAGCAGGGGGACCGCCACTCCCAGAGGCACTGCCCCCGCACAGCGCCGAGGACAGGAATGGCATCCGTAGCGTCGTCGAGAACCGTCCGCTGCCCGAAGCACAGGCCGCGGGTGACGTGTCTGCAGCAGAAGTTGTGTCCATGACCCAAAGCTCGGTTGCCGTGGCGACGCCCAACAAGGAGCCGGAGGACTGGAGCGTTGACGAGGCAAGACCCAGCGGCGCAGTCGCCAAGCGGGCCCGCGAGGAAGGAGTTGTCGAAGGACTGAACACCAGCGCGGCTCGCCCCGAGGAGCCGCCTCCAAAAGCGGCTTCGGTGCGACGAATGGGTTTCAAGCCCAAACCCAACATTCCGACGGAGCGACGTCCAGCGGCGACGCCACCACCGTAGGTGTGATGGCCCAGGCTCTGTTCGGCAACCCTTCTCGAGCTGGAGTCGGGCGGTATACGAAAGGACAAGAGCCCCGAGCTTGTTCGTCGAGGACCTGGCTGACGCGGTCGGTGGGTTCTTTGGGGTATCCTGACTGCCGGCGAGGCACCCGGATTATTAGTACATCGGCGTTGCAGCGAAGCCAAGTTAGGCACCATGCGGCCCGTTTGATCTAACCATTTCATGGCAGTAAGTCTTGAAACAGCTCTTCGTGTAGCCACGTTGAACGTGAGAGGTCTGTCTGCAAGGCGCCGACAGTATCAACTTAGTCGCCTTCTCCTGGAAGACGACCTGGACGTAGTTGCTGTTCAAGAAACAAAGGTGGAAAGCCAAGAGCAAACGGACCGCATGGTGCAACCTTTCAAAACTCGCTACCATGTATGTGTATGCCACGCGGTTGGGTCATCTGGGGGCTGCGCTCTTTTCCTCCGTAATTCTTTAGGCATTGTAGTAGAAACCGTCGTTGTTTGTGATACTGGACGCTTAATTGTTTGTGACTTTTCATTTTCTGGCTACCAGTGGCGGGTAGTCTGCATGTACGCGCCAAATCGGGAGGGTGATCGAAGAGTTTTTTTGAGCGCGTTGCTTCTTACCTAAATTCTGAAAGAATTGTTATATTGTTGGGGGATTTTAACTGCGTATGCGCCGCAGAAGATAGAGTACGTAATTTGCCTGTGCGGGATCAGAGCGCTCTTTTATTGAATTCCCTAGTGCAAGAGTGTGGCCTGGAAGACGTCGGCCGTTTTTTGTCTAGTTCTTTTGTTCCCCAATTCACGCATTTTCAACGAGAGAGTCACGCGCGATTAGATAGAGCGTATGTTTCAGCGGGCCTGGTTCCTCTGTGTGAGAACTACGAGGTCAAGCACGTATCTTTTAGTGATCACAGTTTAGTTGCTTTCACAATTGGAAGAAAAGAGACAAAATCGCGTTTTAGCTGGGAACTGTGGAAATTCAATGACAAGTTGCTGAAAGATGAAACTTTCGTTGACGGAGTTAATAAGAGTCTTAGAAACCTGCTTGCTGTCGAGTCGGGAAGTTTTGTCGAACTATGGGAGAATTTTAAAAATGAAGTTAAAATCAACGCGATTGAAAGATCATGTATTTTACGCCGACTAGAAAAAGAAAAGGAAAAGGAACTACAGTGTCAGCTGGATTTTCTTGTAAGCGTTGAAAGTGCGCGACCCGGTGCGTTTATTAAAGAAATAAAAGAAGTAAAAAGTAAACTAGAACTTATCGATATCGAAAGATACAGAGGGGCTGCGATAAGGGCCCGCGCTGAACGCCTCTTTTTAGGAGAAACGCCGACTAAGCGCTCGCTTGGCGACGAAAAGAGGTACGCGACGCACAACGAAATAAACGAGCTACAGTACGGGACCACGGTTACTCGAGACCGAAAGATAATCGAGCGTGCTTTTGTAGAGTACTATCGGGACCTCGTGGGACGTCGGAGACAAAGAGAAAGAGGATTTGATAACGTTTTTTTAAACCTCATGCCAAAGTTAGATGACGACGTTAAAGATCGCCTAGAAGCACCGATCAGCGTGAGGGAAATAGAAAGGGCAATTGACGAGCTAGGTTCGGGAAATCGCCTGGTCCAGATGGCTTAGGTGCAGCTTTCTACAAAGCTTTTAAAGTCGATGTGGCCGAGGCCCTGCACCGCGTGATAATGGAAGCATACGAAAGAAAAGTATTGCCCCCATCTTTTCGTCAAACGCATATAGTATTAATTCCAAAGAGTGATGACCCCGCGAAACTGCTATCCGTTAAGTCGTATCGACCAATTAGCCTTACAAATGTGGACTATAAAATCTTTATGAAAATCTTAGCGAGAAGACTGCAAGGCGTAATAACCTCCATCGTTGGGACTCATCAAACATGTGGCATTAAGGGGAGAACGATTGTCACCAACATACATATTACAAGAAGCATCTTAGAATGTTGCGATGTATTTGAAAGACGCGTGGCTATGATGCAGCTTGACTTGGACAAAGCTTTTGATAGGGTAGCACACGATGTTCTTTTTTGTATTTTAGAACATGTAAACATTGGCTGTGTACTCTTAGAAGGAGTTAAAATGTCTTACGCTGAGTGTTCCGCGAGCATTATTGTAAATAAGCGCGTTAGTGAAAGTTTTCAAGTTCTCTCCTCTGTCAGGCAGGGGTGTCCTTTATCACCCTTGTTGTTCGCTCTTTATCTGGAGCCCTTTTGTTTAAAGCTTTTATTCAACGAGAAAATCCGCGGTTTTAGGCTGTTGAACAGCGAAGTAAAGGTCCTTTCATACGCAGATGATATCGCTGTCTTCTGCGACGATAAGGAAAGTATAAATGAGGTGGTTAAGGATGCCCTTGATTTTTGTAAATTTTCCGGGAGTCTCATCAATTGGGACAAATGTGTGGGCTTGTGGCATGGTAGTTGGGATAGCACACCGGCTGGGTTCGAAAGAATGCGCTGGACGTGTTCGCCGGTTAAGTACCTCGGAGTGCCTCTTCAGCATTACAAAGATACCACTGAGTATTGGAGAGAAGAAGTTGAGCAGGTTCGCGCTAAAACACTTAAGTGGGGAGGATTGAACCTCTCAATGTTTGCTCGTTCTACTGTGTGTAACATGTTCCTTGTGGCTAAGGTGTGGTACGTTCTTCAGGCACTGTGGATGTCTAGGGCCAATATTCAAAAATTGCATAGAGTATTCGCGGTTTTTGTGTGGGGTTCGGGATGGGAGCGAACCAGTCGCACAAACTTATTTCGTTCTGTGAAAAGTGGGGGCTGGGTTTGGTCCACTTGTTTCTTAGGCAGGTCGTGTCTCGATTTTTCTTTCTACGGGACCAGAGAGATGATTTTTTGCGGACTATGTTACAAGTTAGATTGTGTGATACGTTGCCCGAATTTGTTGTTTCAGCGAGCAACATTAGGTGCCGGAAGGCGCGAGGTTTTTTGCTCGAAGTTATTAGGTCTTTTCAGTTTCTGAAGGTGCGCTTCTCGCTTGAGTACCTAAGCGAGGTCACAAAGAAGCGCTTGTATAAAGATCTTGTCGATAGTGTTTTGCCTGTGCCATTGTACCGTTCCATCTACTGTGAGGGCCACGGCCAAGATGTGCTCAAAAGGGTTAAAAAGATGCCAGTGCGTCCAGCGGTGAAATCCTTCTTTTTTCAACTTCATAGCGGGACGCTACCCGTGAAGCCCTGGCTTCAAGAAAGGGGCATATTTGTGCCATGGTCGGTCGATTGTCTTTTGTGCAGGAAGCCCGAGACTGTAGAACATATTTTCATCGACTGCTGGGACGCAGTGTTTCACTGGGATATTTTGCAGCGTACTTTAAAAAAGAGCCTCCCAGTGTCGGCGTATGGCATCCGGTTTCTTTGTGTCGAACGGGACGGGGGCGTACCCTATGATACGATAATGGTCTTGGCCCTGCATAGTATCTGGAAATCCAGGATGGCCGTTCGCCATGCTGATGTGGGCGCTCGCCCAGTTCGAGACTACTTTATTGAGAGTATTGTTCACCTACGGGAAGTGTACAGAGCGCAGAGCGAGCAGCCTGACTGGCTGCCAGATCTGGACGGATTGGTGGCACTGAGGGAGTTTTAACCTAATCGCGCCGGACAGTGCCTGCCGGACGCTTTTAATCGTTATTCCGTGTCCTGTATTGTATGTGTTTCTGCCAAGCCGGTAATCAAATAAAAAAAAAGCCTTCATAGCTCTGTGGTTAGCGCGTCTGCCTGCTGATCAAAGGGTCAACGGTTCGAAATCCCAGCCGGCGCCGGTCTTTTTATTTATTTATCGACCCGCGGCGTAAGAGGTTAGATAGCCAGATAGATATATAGATAGATAGATAGATAGATAGATAGATAGATGATCATAGACCAAAAGTGCGGGAGTAACCAAAGATGCTATTCGCATTAAAATAGTACATCTCGCTACTTTGATTAAAATTAGCACAATGTCTTATTTTGACGAAAAATAGTACATATGCCTACTTTGACTAATATTAGCACAATGATGTTTATTTTGACGAAAAATAGTACATCTCTCTAGCTAGATTAAAATTAGCACAATGTCTTATCTTGACGAAAAATAGTACATATCCCTACTTGGACTAAAAATTTAGCACAATAGTAGCTATTTTTGACGATATATGATAATGTACATATCCCTACTTGGATTAAAATTAGCACAATGTCTTATTTTGACGAAAAATAGTACACTCTCCCTACTTGGATTAAAATTAGCACAATGTCTTATTTTGACGTAAAATAGACACATATCCTCTACTTGGATTAAAATTGCATGCACGTCTTATTTTGACGAAAAATAGCACATCTCCTACTTGACTAAAAATTAGCACAATGTCTTATTTTGACGAAAAATAGCACATATCCTACTTGGATTAAAAATTAGCACAATAGTCTTATTTTGACGAAAATAGTACATCTCTCAACTTAGACTAAAATTAGCACAATGTCTTATTTTTGACGAAAAATAGTACATATCCCTACTTGGACTCAAAATTAGCACAATGTCTTATTTTGACGAAAAATAGTACATATCCCTACTTGGTTAAAATTAGCACAATGTCTTATTTTGACAGAAAAATAGTACATCTCCCTACTAGATTAAAATTAGCACAATGTCTTATTTTGATGAAAAATAGTACATATCCCTGCTTGCATTAAAATTAGCAATAATGTCTTATTTTGACGAAAAATAGTACATCTCCCTACTTAGATTAAAATTAGCACAATGTCCTATTTTGACGAAAAATAGTACATATCCTGCATGGACTAAAATTAGCACAATGTCTTATTTTCGACTGAAAAATAGTACATATCCTACTTGGATTCAAATTAGCACAATGTCTTATTTTGACGAAAAATAGCTACATAATTCTACTTGAACTAAAATTAGCAAATGTCTCATTTTGACGAAAAATAGTACATATCCCTACTTGGACTTAAAATTAGCACAATGTCTTATTTTGACGAAAAATAGTACATATCCTCTACTTGGACTAAAATTAGCACAATGTCTTATTTTGACGAAAAATAGCACATATCCCTACTTGGACTAAAATTAGCACAATGTCTTATTTTGACGAAAAATAGTACATCATCCCTACTTGGATTAAAATTAGCACAATGTCTTATTTTGATGAAAAATAGTACATATCCCTACTTGGATTAAAATTAGCACAATGTCTTATTTTGACGAAAAATAGTACATATCCTTACTTGGACTAAAATTAGCACAATGTCTTATTTTTGACGAAAAATAGTACATCTCCCCTACTTGGATTAAAATTAGCATAATGTCTTATTTTGACGAAAAATAGTACATATCCCTACTTGGACTAAAATTAGCACAATGTCTTATTTTGACGAAAAAATAGTACATATCTCTACTTGGATTAAAATTAGCACAATGTCTTATTTTGACGAAAAATAGTACATCTCCCTACTTGGACTAAAATTAGCACAATGTCTTATTTTGACTAAAAATAGTACATATCCCTACTTGGACTAAAATTAGCACAATGTCTTATTTTGACGAAAAATAGTACATATCCCTACTTGGACTAAAATTAGCACAATGTCTCATTTTGACGAAAAATAGTACATATCCCTACTTGGATTAAAATTATGCAATCGTCTTATTTTGACGAAAAATAGTACATATCCTCACTTGGACTAAAATTAGCACAATGTCTTATTTTGACAAAAAATAGTACATCTCCCTACTTGGATTAAAATTAGCACAATGTCTTATTTTGACGAAAAATAGTACATATCCCTACTTGGATTAAAATTAGCACAATGTCTTATTTTGACGAAAAATAGTACATATCCCTACTTGGACTAAAATTAGCACAATGTCATTATTTTGACGAAAAATAGTACATATCCCTACTTGGACTAAAATTAGCACAATGTCTTATTTTGACGAAAAATAGTACATATCCCTACTTGGATTAAAATTAGCACAATGTCTTATTTTGACGAAAAATAGTACATATCCCTACTTGGATTAAAATTAGCACAATGTCTTATTTTGACGAAAAATAGTACATATCCCTACTTGGATTAAAATTAGCACAATGTCTTATTTTGACGAAAAATAGTACATATCCCTACTTTGGATTAATATTAGCACATATGTCTTATTTTGACGAAAAATAGTACATATCCCTACTTGGACTAAAATTAGCACAATGTCTTATTTTGACGAAAAATAGTACATATCCCTACTTGGATTAAAATTAGCACAATGTCTTATTTTGACGAAAAATAGTACATATTCCTACTTGGACTAAAATTAGCACAATGTCTTATTTTGACGAAAAATAGTACATATCCCTACTTGGATTAAATTAGCACAATGTCTTATTTTGACGAAAAATGGTACATATCCCTACTTGATTAAAATTAGCACAATGTCTTATTTTGACTAAAAATAGTACATATCCCTACTTGGACTAAAATTAGCACAATGTCTTATTTTGACGAAAAATAGTATATATCCCTACTTGGATTAAAAATTAGCACAATGTCTTATTTTGACGAAAATAGTACATATCCCTACTTAGATTAAAATTAGCACAATGTCTTATTTTGACGAAAAATAGTACATATCCCTACTTGGACTAAAATTAGCACAATGTCTTATTTTGACGAAAAATAGTACATCTCCCTACTTGGACTAAAATTAGCACAATGTCTTATTTTGACGAAAAATAGTACATATCCCTACTTGGACTAAAATTAGCACACATGTCTTATTTTGGACGAAAAATAGTACATATCCTCTACTTGGATTAAAATTAGCACAATGTCTTATTTTGACGAAAAATAGTACATCTATCCCTACTTAGACTCAAAATTAGCACAATGTCTTATTTTGACGAAAAATAGTACATATCCCTACTTGGATTAAAATTAGCACAATGTCCTATTTTGACGAAAAATAGTACATATCTCTACTTGGACTAAAATTAGCACAATGTCTTATTTTTGACGAAAAATAGTACATATCCCTACTTGGACTAAAATTAGCACAATGTCTTATTTTGACGAAAAATAGTACATATCCCCACTTGGACTAAATTAGCACAATGTCTTATTTTGACGAAAAATAGTACATCTCTCTACTTAGATTAAAATTAGCACAATGTCTTATTTTGACGAAAAATAGTACATATCCCTACTTGGATTAAAATTAGCACAATGTCTTATTTTGACAAAAATAGTACATCTCCCTACTTGACTAAAATTAGCACAATGTCTTATTTTGACGAAAAATAGTACATCTCCCTACTTAGATTAAAATTAGCACAATGTCTTATTTTGACGAAAAATAGTACATATCCCTACTTGGACTAAATATTAGCACAATGTCTTATTTTTGACGAAAAATAGTACATATCCCTACTTGGACTAAAATTAGCGCAATGTCTTATTTTGACGAAAAATAGTACATATCTCCTACTGACTAAAATTAGCACAATGTCTTATTTTGATGAAAAATAGTACATATCCCTACTTGGATTAAAATTAGCAACAATGTCTTATTTTGACGAAAAATAGTACATATCCCTACTTGGATTAAAATTAGCACAATGTCTTATTTTGACGAAAAATAGTACATATCCCTACTTGGATTAAAATTAGCACAATGTCTTATTTTGACGAAAAATAGTACATACTCTCAACTTGGACTAAATGATTAGCACAATGTCTTATTTTGACGAAAATAGTACATATCCCTACTTGGATTAAAATTAGCACAATGTCTTATTTTGACGAAAAATAGTACATATCCCTACTTAGACTAAAATTAGCACAATGTCTTATTTTGACGAAAAATAGTACATATCCCTACTTGGATTAAAATTAGCACAATGTCTTATTTTGACGAAAAATAGTACATCTCCCTACTTAGATTAAAATTAGCACAATGTCTTATTTTGACGAAAATAGTACATATCCCTACTTGGATTAAAATTAGCACAATGTCTTATTTTGACGAAAAATAGTACATATCCCTACTGGACTAAAATTAGCACAATGTCTTTATTTGACGAAAATAGTACATATCCCTACTTGGATTAAAATTAGCACAATGTCTTATTTTGACGAAAAATAGTACATCTCCCTACTTGGACTAAAATTAGCACAATGTCTTATTTTTGACGAAAAATAGTACATATCCCTACTTGGACTAAAATTAGCACAATGTCTTATTTTGACGAAAAATAGTACATATCCCTACTTGGATTAAAATTAGCACAATGTCTTATTTTGACGAAAAATAGTACATATCCCTACTTGGATTAAAATTAGCACAATGTCTTATTTTGACGAAAAATAGTACATATCCCTACTTGGACTAAAATTAGCACAATGTCTTATTTTGACGAAAAATAGTACATATCCCTACTTAGATTAAAATTAGCACAATGTCTTATTTTGACGAAAAATAGTACATATCCCTACTTGGACTAAAATTAGCACAATGTCTTATTTTGATGAAAAATAGTACATATCCCTACTTGGATTAAAATTAGCACAATGTCTTATTTTGACGAAAAAGAGTACATATCCCTACTTGGACTAAAATTAGCACAATGTCTTATTTTGACGAAAAATAGTACATATCCCTACTTGGATTAAAATTAGCACAATGTCTTATTTTGACGAAAAATAGTACATATCCCTACTTAGACTAAAATTAGCACAATGTCTTATTTTGACGAAAAATAGTACATATCCCTACTTGGATTAAAATTAGCACAATGTCTTATTTTGACGAAAAATAGTACATATCCCTACTTGGACTAAAATTAGCACAATGTCTTATTTTGACGAAAAATAGTACATATCCCTACTTGGATTAAAATTAGCACAATGTCTTATTTTGACGAAAAATAGTACATATCTCCTACTTGGATTAAAATTAGCACAATGTCTTATTTTGACGAAAAATAGTACATATCCCTACTTGGATTAAAATTAGCACAATGTCTTATTTTGACGAAAAATAGTACATATCCCTACTTGGATTAAAATTAGCAATAATGTCTTATTTTGACGAAAAATAGTACATATCCCTACTTGGACTAAATTAGCACGAATGTCTTATTTTGACGAAAAATAGTACATATCCCTACTTGGATTAAAATTAGCACAATGTCTTATTTTGACGAAAAAATAGTACATATCCCTACTTGGACTAAAATTAGCACAATGTCTTATTTTGACGAAAAATAGTACATCTCCTACTTAGATTAAAATTAGCACAATGTCTTATTTTGACGAAAATAGTACATATCTCCTACTTGTGACTAAAATTAGCATCAATGTCTTATTTTGACGAAAAATAGTACATATCCCTACTTGGACTAAAATTAGCACAATGTCTTATTTTGATCGAAAAATAGTACATCTCCCTACTTGGATTAAAATTAGCACAATGTCTTATTTTGACGAAAAATAGTACATATCCCTACTTGGATTAAAATTAGCACAATGTCTTATTTTGACGAAAAATAGTACATCTCCCTACTTGGACTAAAATTAGCACAATGTCTTATTTTGACGAAAAATAGTACATATCCCTACTTGGATTAAAATTAGCACAATGTCTTATTTTGACGAAAAATAGTACATATCCCTACTTGGACTAAAATTAGCACTAATGTCTTATTTTGACGAAAAATAGTACATATCTCTACTTGGATTAAAATTAGCACAATGTCTTATTTTGATGAAAAATAGTACATATCCTATTTGGACTAAATTAGCACAATGTCTTATTTTGACGAAAAATAGTACATATCCCTACTTGGACTAAAATTAGCACAATGTCTTATTTTGACGAAAAATAGTACATATCCCTACTTGGATTAAAATTAGCACAATGTCTTATTTTGACGAAAAATATACATATCCCTACTTGGATTAAAATTAGCACAATGTCTTATTTTGACGAAAAATAGTACATATCCCTACTTGGATTAAAATTAGCACAATGTCTTATTTTGACGAAAAATAGTACATATCCCTACTTGGATTAAAATTAGCACAATGTCTTATTTTGACGAAAGAATAGTACATATCTCTACTTGGACTAAAATTAGCACAATGTCTTATTTTGACGAAAAATAGTACATATCCCTACTTGGACTAAAATTAGCACAATGTCTTATTTTGACGAAAAATAGTACATATCCCTACTTGGATTAAAATTAGCACAATGTCTTATTTTGACGAAAAATAGTACATATCCCTACTTGGATTAAAATTAGCACAATGTCTTATTTTGACGAAAAATAGTACATATCCCTACTTGGATTAAAATTAGCACAATGTCTTATTTTGACGAAAAATAGTACATATCCTACTTGGATTAAAATTAGCACAATGTCTTATTTTGACGAAAAATAGTACATATCCCTACTTGGATTAAAATTAGCACAATGTATTATTTTGACGAAAAATAGTACATATCCCTACTTGGATTAAAATTAGCACAATGTCTTATTTTGACGAAAAATAGTACATATCCCTACTTGGATTAAAATTAGCACAATGTCTTATTTTGACGAAAAATAGTACATATCCCTACTTGGATTAAAATTAGCACAATGTCTTATTTTGACGAAAAATAGTACATATCCCTACTTGGATTAAAATTAGCACAATGTCTTATTTTGACGAAAAATAGTACATATCCCTACTTGGACTAAAATTAGCACAATGTCTTATTTTGACGAAAAATAGTACATATCCCTACTTGGATTAAAATTAGCACAATGTCTTATTTTGACGAAAAATAGTACATATTCCTACTTGGATTAAAATTAGCACAATGTCTTATTTTGACGAAAAATAGTACATATCCCTACTTGGATTAAAATTAGCACAATGTCTTATTTTGACGAAAAATAGTACATATCCCTACTTGATTAAAATTAGCACAATGTCTTATTTTGACGAAAAATAGTTACATATCCCTACTTGGATTAAAATTAGCACAATGTCTTATTTTGATGAAAAATAGTACATATCCCTACTTGGATTAAAATTAGCACAATGTCTTATTTTGACGAAAAATAGTACATATCCCTACTTGGATTAAAATTAGCACAATGTCTTATTTTGACGAAAAATAGTACATATCCCTACTTGGATTAAAATTAGCACAATGTCTTATTTTGACTGAAAAATAGTACATATCCCTACTTGGATTAAAATTAGCACAATGTCTTATTTTGACGAAAAATAGTACATATCCCTACTTGGATTAAAATTAGCACAATGTCTTATTTTGACGAAAAATAGTACATATCCCTACTTGGATTAAAATTAGCACAATGTCTTATTTTGACGAAAAATAGTACATATCCCTACTTGGATTAAAATTAGCACAATGTCTTATTTTGACGAAAAATAGTACATATCCCTACTTGGATTAAAATTAGCACAATGTCTTATTTTGACGTAAAAATAGTACATATCCCTACTTGGACTAAAATTAGCACAATGTCTTATTTTGACGAAAAATAGTACATATCCCTACTTGGATTAAAATTAGCACAATGTCTTATTTTGACGAAAAATAGTACATATCCCTACTTGGATTAAAATTAGCACAATGTCTTATTTTGACGAAAAATAGTACATATCCCTACTTGGACTAAAATTAGCACAATGTCTTATTTTGACCAAAAATAGTACATCTTCCTACTTGGATTAAAATTAGCACAATGTCTTATTTTGACGAAAAATAGTACATATCCCTACTTGGATTAAAATTAGCACAATGTCTTATTTTGACGAAAAATAGTACATATCCCTACTTGGACTAAAATTAGCACAATGTCTTATTTTGATGAAAAATAGTACATATCCCTACTTGGATTAAAATTAGCACAATGTCTTATTTTGACGAAAAATAGTACATATCCCTACTTAGATTAAAATTAGCACAATGTCTTATTTTGACGAAAAATAGTACATATCCCTACTTGGATTAAAATTAGCACAATGTCTTATTTTGACGAAAAATAGTACATATCCCTACTTGGATTAAAATTAGCACAATGTCTTATTTTGACGAAAAATAGTACATATCCCTACTTGGATTAAAATTAGCACAATGTCTTATTTTGACGAAAAATAGTACATATCCCTACTTGGATTAAAATTAGCACAATGTCTTATTTTGACGAAAAATAGTACATATCCCTACTTGGACTAAAATTAGCACAATGTCTTATTTTGACGAAAAATAGTACATATCCCTACTTGGATTAAAATTAGCACAATGTCTTATTTTGACGAAAAATAGTACATCTCCCTACTTGGATTAAAATTAGCACAATGTCTTATTTTGACGAAAAATAGTACATATCCCTACTTGGACTAAAATTAGCACAATGTCTTATTTTGACGAAAAATAGTACATATCCCTACTTGGATTAAAATTAGCACAATGTCTTATTTTGACGAAAAATAGTACATCTCCCTACTTGGATTAAAATTAGCACAATGTCTTATTTTGACGAAAAATAGTACATATCCCTACTTGGATTAAAATTAGCACAATGTCTTATTTTGACGAAAAATAGTACATATCCCTACTTGGACTAAAATTAGCACAATGTCTTATTTTGACGAAAAATAGTACATATCCCTACTTGGACTAAAATTAGCACAATGTCTTATTTTGACGAAAAATAGTACATCTCCCTACTTGGATTAAAATTAGCACAATGTCTTATTTTGACGAAAAATAGTACATATCCCTACTTGGATTAAAATTAGCACAATGTCTTATTTTGACGAAAAATAGTACATATCCCTACTTGGACTAAAATTAGCACAATGTCTTATTTTGACGAAAAATAGTACATATCCCTACTTGGATTAAAATTAGCACAATGTCATTATTTTGACGAAAAATAGTACATATCCCTACTTGGACTAAAATTAGCACAATGTCTTATTTTGACGAAAAATAGTACATATCCCTACTTGGATTAAAATTAGCACAATGTCTTATTTTGACGAAAAATAGTACATCTCCCTACTTGGACTAAAATTAGCACAATGTCTTATTTTGACGAAAAATAGTACATATCCCTACTTGGATTAAAATTAGCACAATGTCTTATTTTGACGAAAAAATAGTACATATCCCTACTTGGACTAAAATTAGCACAATGTCTTATTTTGACGAAAAATAGTACATCTCCCTACTTGGATTAAAATTAGCACAATGTCTTATTTTGACGAAAAATAGTACATATCCCTACTTGGATTAAAATTAGCACAATGTATTATTTTGACGAAAAATAGTACATATCCCTACTTGGACTAAAATTAGCACAATGTCTTATTTTGACGAAAAATAGTACATATCCCTACTTGGATTAAAATTAGCACAATGTCTTATTTTGACGAAAAATAGTACATATCCCTACTTGGATTAAAATTAGCACAATGTCTTATTTTGACGAAAAAATAGTACATATCCCTACTTGGATTAAAATTAGCACAATGTCTTATTTTGACGAAAAATAGTACATATCCCTACTTGGATTAAAATTAGCACAATGTCTTATTTTGACGAAAAATAGTACATATCCCTACTTGGACTAAAATTAGCACAATGTCTTATTTTGACGAAAAATAGTACATATCCCTACTTGGACTAAAATTAGCACAATGTCTTATTTTGACGAAAAATAGTACATATCCCTACTTGGATTAAAATTAGCACAATGTCTTATTTTGACGAAAAATAGTACATATCCCTACTTGGATTAAAATTAGCACAATGTCTTATTTTGACGAAAATAGTACATATCTCCCTACTTGGATTAAAATTAGCACAATGTCTTATTTTGACGAAAAATAGTACATATCCCTACTTGGATTAAAATTAGCACAATGTCTTATTTTGATGAAAAATAGTACATATCCCTACTTGGATTAAAATTAGCACAATGTCATTATTTTGACGAAAAATAGTACATATCCCTACTTGGACTAAAATTAGCACAATGTCTTATTTTGACGAAAAATAGTACATCTCCCTACTTGGATTAAAATTAGCACAATGTCTTATTTTGACGAAAAATAGTACATATCCCTACTTGGATTAAAATTAGCACAATGTCTTATTTTGACGAAAAAATAGTACATATCCCTACTTGGACTAAAATTAGCACAATGTATTATTTTGACGAAAAATAGTACATATTCCTACTTGGACTAAAATTAGCACAATGTCTTATTTCGACGAAAAATAGTACATATCCCTACTTGGATTAAAATTAGCACAATGTCTTATTTTGACCAAAAATAGATACATATCCCTAACTTGGATTAAAATTAGCACAATGTCTTATTTTGACGAAAATAGTACATATCCCTACTGGATTAAAATTAGCACAATGTCTTATTTTGATCGAAAAATAGTACATATCCCTACTTGGATTAAAATTAGCACAATGTCTTATTTTGACGAAAAATAGTATATATCCCTACTTGGATTAAAATTAGCATCAATGTCTTATTTTGACGAAAAATAGTACATATCCCTACTTAGGATTAAAATTAGCACAATATCTTATTTTGACGAAAATATAGTACATATTCCTACTTGGATTAAAATTAGCACAATCGTCTTATTTTGACGAAAAATAGTACATATCCCTATCTAGATTAAAATTAGCACAATGTCTTATTTTGACGAAAAATAGTACATCTCCCTACTTGGATTAAAATTAGCACAATGTATTATTTTGACGTAAAAATAGTACATATCCCTACTTGGACTAAAATTAGCACAATGTCTTATTTTGACGAAAAAATAGTACATATCCCTACTTGGATTAAAATTAGCACAATGTCTTATTTTGACGAAAAATAGTACATCTCCCTACTTGGATTAAAATTAGCACAATGTCTTATTTTGACGAAAAATAGTACATATCCTCTACTTGGATTAAAATTAGCACAATGTCTTATTTTGACGAAAAATAGTACATATCCCTACTTGGATTAAAATTAGCATCAATGTCTTATTTTGACGAAAATAGTACATCTCCCTACTTGGATTAAAATTAGCACAATGTCTTATTTTGACGAAAAATAGTACATATCCCTACTTGGATTAAAATTAGCACAATGTCTTATTTTGACGAAAAATAGTACATATCCCTACTTGGATTAAAATTAGCACAATGTCTTATTTTGACGAAAAATAGTACATCTCCCTACTTAGACTAAAATTAGCACAATGTCTTATTTTGACTAAAAATAGTACATATCCCTACTTGGATTAAAATTAGCACAATGTCTTATTTTGACGAAAAATAGTACATCCCTACTTGGATTAAAATTAGCACAATGTCTTATTTTGACGAAAAATAGTACATATCCCTACTTGGATTAAAATTAGCACAATGTCTTATTTTGACGAAAAATAGTACATATCCCTACTTGGACTAAAATTAGCACAATGTACTTATTTTGACGAAAAATAGTACATATCCCTACTTGGATTAAAATTAGCACAATGTCTTATTTTGACGAAAAATAGTACATATCCCTACTTGGATTAAAATTAGCACAATGTCTTATTTTGACGAAAAATAGTACATATCCCTACTTGGACTAAAATTAGCACAATGTCTTATTTTGACGAAAAATAGTACATATCCCTACTTGGACTAAAATTAGCACAATGTCTTATTTTGACGAAAAATAGTACATCTCCCTACTTGGATTAAAATTAGCACAATGTCTTATTTTGACGAAAAATAGTACATATCCCTACTTGGATTAAAATTAGCACAATGCCTTATTTTGACGAAAAATAGTACATATCCCTACTTGGATTAAAATTAGCACAATGTCTTATTTTGACGAAAAATAGTACATATCCCTACTTGGATTAAAATTAGCACAATGTCTTATTTTGACGAAAAATAGTACATATCCCTACTTGGATTAAAATTAGCACAATGTCTTATTTTGACGAAAAATAGTACATCTCCCTACTTGGATTAAAATTAGCACAATGTCTTATTTTGACGAAAAATAGTACATATCCCTACTTGGACTAAAATTAGCACAATGTCTTATTTTGACGAAAAATAGTACATATCCCTACTTGGATTAAAATTAGCACAATGTCTTATTTTGACGAAAAATAGTACATCTCCCTACTTGGATTAAAATTAGCACAATGTCTTATTTTGACGAAAAATAGTACATATCCCTACTTGGATTAAAATTAGCACAATGTCTTATTTTGACGAAAAATAGTACATATCCCTACTTGGATTAAAATTAGCACAATGTCTTATTTTGACGAAAAATAGTACATCTCCTACTTAGATTAAAATTAGCACAATGTCTTATTTTGACGAAAAATAGTACATATCCCTACTTGGATTAAAATTAGCACAATGTCTTATTTTGACGAAAAATAGTACATATCCCTACTTGGATTAAAATTAGCACAATGTCTTATTTTGACGAAAAATAGTACATATCCCTACTTGGATTAAAATTAGCACAATGTCTTATTTTGACGAAAAATAGTACATATCCCTACTTGGATTAAAATTAGCACAATGTCTTATTTTGACGAAAAATAGTACATATCCCTACTTGGATTAAAATTAGCACAATGTCTTATTTTGACGAAAAATAGTACATATCCCTACTTGGATTAAAATTAGCACAATGTCTTATTTTGACGAAAAATAGTACATATCCCTACTTGGATTAAAATTAGCACAATGTCTTATTTTGACGAAAAATAGTACATATCCCTACTTGGATTAAAATTAGCACAATGTCTTATTTTGACGAAAAATAGTACATATCCCTACTTGGATTAAAATTAGCACAATGTCTTATTTTGACGAAAAATAGTACATCTCCCTACTTGGATTAAAATTAGCACAATGTATTATTTTGACGAAAAATAGTACATATTCCTACTTGGACTAAAATTAGCACAATGTCTTATTTTGACGAAAAATAGTACATATCCCTACTTGGATTAAAATTAGCACAATGTCTTATTTTGACGAAAAATAGTACATATCCCTACTTGGATTAAAATTAGCACAATGTCTTATTTTGACGAAAAATAGTACATCATCCCTACTTGGATTAAAATTAGCACAATGTCTTATTTTGACGAAAAATAGTACATCTCCCTACTTGGATTAAAATTAGCACAATGTCTTATTTTGGCGTAAAATAGTACATATCCCTACTTGGATAAAAGTTAGCACAATGTATTATTTTGACGAAAAATAGTACATATCCCTACTTGGACTAAAATTAGCACAATGTCTTATTTTGACGAAAAATAGTACATCTCCCTACTTGGATTAAAATTAGCACAATGTCTTATTTTGACGAAAAATAGTACATATCCCTACTTGGATTAAAATTAGCACAATGTATTATTTTGACGAAAAATAGTACATATCCATACTTGGACTAAAATTAGCACAATGTCTTATTTTGACCAAAAATAGTACATCTTCCTACTTGGATTAAAATTAGCACAATGTCTTATTTTGACGAAAAATAGTACATATCCCTACTTGGATTAAAATTAGCACAATGTAATATTTTGACGAAAAATAGTACATATCCCTACTTGGATTAAAATTAGCACAATGTCTTATTTTGACGAAAAATAGTACATATCCCTACTTGGATTAAAATTAGCACAATGTCTTATTTTGACGAAAAATAGTACATCTCCCTACTTGGATTAAAATTAGCACAATGTCTTATTTTGACGAAAAATAGTACATATCCCTACTTGGATTAAAATTAGCACAATGTCTTATTTTGACGAAAAATAGTACATATCCCTACTTGGATTAAAATTAGCACAATGTCTTATTTTGACGAAAAATAGTACATATCCCTACTTGGATTAAAATTAGCACAATGTCTTATTTTGACGAAAAATAGTACATATTCCTACTTGGATTAAAATTAGCACAATGTCTTATTTTGACGAAAAATAGTACATATCCCTACTTGGATTAAAATTAGCACAATGTCTTATTTTGACGAAAAATAGTACATATCCCTACTTGGATTAAAATTAGCACAATGTATTATTTTGATGAAAAATAGTACATATCCCTACTTGGACTAAAATTAGCACAATGTCTTATTTTGACGAAAAATAGTACATATCCCTACTTGGATTAAAATTAGCACAATGTCTCATTTTGACGAAAAATAGTACATATCCCTACTTGGATTAAAATTAGCACAATGTCTTATTTTGACAAAATATAGTACATATCACCTACTTAGATGAAATTAGCATAATGTCTTATTTTGACTGAAAAATAGTACATATCCCTACTTAGATTAAAATTAGCACAATGTCTTATTTTGACGAAAAATGGTACATATCCCTACTTGGATTAAAATTAGCACAATGTCTTATTTTGACGAAAAATAGTACATATCCCTACTTGGATTAAAATTAGCACATATGTCTTATTTTGACAAAAATAGTACATATTCCTACTTGGATTAAAATTAGCACAATGTCTTATTTTGACGAAAAATAGTACATCTTCCTACTTGGATTAAAATTAGCACAATGTCTTATTTTGACGAAAAATAGTACATATCCCTACTCGGATTAAAATTTAGTCACAATATGTTATGATATTTTTTGACGAAAAATAGTTAATATCCCTGCTGGACTAAAATTAGCACAATGTATTATTTTGACGAAAAATAGTACATATCCCTACTTGGACTAAAATTAGCACAATGTCTTATTTTGACGAAAAATAGTACATATCCCTACTTGGACTAAAATTAGCACAATGTACTTATTTTGACGAAAAATAGTACATATCCCTACTTGGATTAAAATTAGCACAATGTCTTATTTTGACGAAAAATAAGTACATATTCCTACTTGGACTAAAATTAGCACAATGTCTTATTTTGACGAAAAATAGTACATATCCTAGTTGGATTAAAATTAGCACAATGTCTTATTTTGACAAAAATAGTACATATTCCTACTTGGATTAAAAGTTAGCCACAATGTCTCATTTTGACGAAAAATAGTACATTCCCTACTTGGACTAAAATTAACACAATGTCTCATTTCGACGAAAAATAGTACATCTCCCTACTTAGATTAAAATAGCACAATGTCTTATTTTGACGAAAAATAGTACATGTCCCTACTTGGACTAAAATCTGGCACAGTGTGCTGGCTGCGCGACGAAATATAGTATTCATTCCTACTCGGATTAGAAATCCGTACAATGTCTGTAATTTTGACGAAAAAGATAGTACATATTCCTACTTTGGATTAAAATTAGCACAATGTCTTATTTTGACGAGAAATATAAGTAGTACTTATCCCTACTTGGACATAAAATTAAGCGCAGTGTCTTATTTTGACGAAGAATAGTCACATATCCTACTTGGAGTTCTAATTGGCTGACAATGTCTTATTTTGACGAAAAATAGTACATATCCCTACTTGGATTAAAATTGGCACAATGTCTTATTTTGACGAAAAATAGTACATATCCCTACTTGGATTAAAATTAGCACAATGTCTTATTTTGACGAAAAATAGTACATATCCCTACTTGGATTAAAATTAGCACAATGTCTTATTTTGACGAAAAATAGTACATATCCCTACTTGGACTAAAATTAGCACAATGTCTTATTTTGACGAAAAATAGTACATATCCCTACTTGGACTAAAATTAGCACAATGTCTTATTTTGACGAAAAAATAGTACATATCCCTACTTGGATTAAAATTAGCACAATGTCTTATTTTGACGAAAAATAGTACATATCCCTACTTGGATTAAAATTAGCACAATGTCTTATTTTGACGAAAAATAGTACATCTCCCTACTTAGATTAAAATTAGCACAATGTCTTATTTTGACGAAAAATAGTACATATCCCTACTTGGATTAAAATTAGCACAATGTCTTATTTTGACGAAAAATAGTACATCTCCCTACTTGGACTAAAATTAGCACAATGTCTTATTTTGACGAAAAATAGTACATATCCCTACTTGGATTAAAATTAGCACAATGTCTTATTTTGACGAAAAATAGTACATATCCCTACTTGGACTAAAATTAGCACAATGTCTTATTTTGACGAAAAATAGTACATATCCCTACTTGGATTAAAATTAGCACAATGTCTTATTTTGACGAAAAATAGTACATATCCCTACTTGGATTA